>CAMOHE010043499.1:2547-27693 GCA_946598075.1 Artocarpus hirsutus | reverse complement strand
GTATGCATGCTGGTACATTGGAGGCATGACTCTTGATGATGTAGACCTATTATTCATAGATATAGAATCCATAGCTCCTCTTTAGGAGTAGTGATATCCTCTTATATGCGTTATCCTGTAATTGAGAAACTGGAGCGCTTAATTATTTGGATACATAGGTGTAACCGAATGATATACTGTCTTTGGATGGTAAGTTTTCTGATGGTGAGATGATGGAACGTAGGATAAAAATAATCGGGAAGGTAAGACAGAACTTGTCCTTAAACCTATTATGGATAATTCTATAGAAATATGATACACTATGATATGTCATGGAGAGTTAGCTATACGGGCTTCGTAATTCTATAGAGTTTGAGAGTGCAGCTCCAAGCTTTTAGTGGAGTAGCGTTGGAGTTGATAATTATGAAATGTATATCTAGGATACTAGATTTCATAATTATCGAGAGCTTGAACTATATAGGTCCATGTGGTCCCCTTTGCTAGCTCACAAAATCCTGTAATAATATGGCGTGCTTTTCTAATAATTGGTGACTTATGTCAGATTTATTAGATTGGTTGAAATTTGAAAGAATCAAATAATTCATGTCTGTATATCAGTTGAATTAATTTTGTGACAAAATTAATTCAAGATTAAACTTGTTGAATTATTGGGATCGAATAATTCTTGTCTGTTTATCAGTTAATTTAATTTTAGATAAATTAAATCAAGATAAACTTGTAGAATTATTAAGAATTTCTTTATTATCCTAGAGATTATCTAGATAAAGTTGTTTTAATTAGATAACTTCTCTATTGGGTTATTTGAATTAAAACTGAGGTTTTATCCTATAGAATCTTAGGTGGAAAATAAAAGATTCGCGTGATTTTTATTTCGGCAGTTCGGCATGCCGATCTTAAAGTTCGGCCTGCCTATGCACGAATTAAAAATAACGCGTTTTTATGCGTATCTTATCCGATATTGACCCGAATTTGATTCTGTTTCGAATTTTTGAGACCTTATCTGATAAGGAATGACCCTAGACCCAACCTCTATAAATAGGAAGTGAGTCTCATGAGTTATTTAGATCGATTGAGAGATTAAAAGTGATACTCTGTTGGTGAGAATCTGAAAGTCCCTGAGAGCTCTTGTTCACAAATCACGAGCACTAGCTTTGGGTTCTCTCAATTGGTTGGAAGGAGAATCACCTTGAGGAAGAGCTGTACATGTGAGCCCACACTTACTTCAATCGTGGATAGAGAATAGCAAAGAAGACCAATTGGTTGAGGCTCTTTTGGAACATTACTTCTCTACACAAATTTCGAGAGCTTTTCAGCGAATACAAGGTTAGTAAGATCAAGTTAATTTATACATATAACATGTTAAACTTGTGTTTTGGAAAATACTCTGATTTAAAATTTTTAAAATTCCGTTGCGTATTATTATTCCAACAATTATACCACAAGCAAAGCTTATTTCTTTGTTATTATACCACAAGCAATGCTTATAAAGTTTTCATTAAAAGAACTTTTGTTGTAGAAGAATAGATGATGAAGATTTAGGTTTGGAAAAACAAATGAAGAACCTAGAAATCAAAAACAATGAAAAAGATGCACAAGAAGACTCTATAACTTCTCAAGCTTCACCAAAAGATTATCAATATTTAGAAGAGTCACCAAAAGTTAAAGATGCATCATAACTTTTGCCTAAAGATTGGAGGCATCATCCTTATCATCTGCCATGCCCCATAGTATAGGAGATGATGTGGCGATTTAATTAAGTTAATTAAAAAGAAATTTAATTAAAACACAAGTTATAGAATTGTTTAATTAAGAAATAGTAATAATTTAGAAACCCTTTTTAAACAAACATTTATAATAATTAAACAACTAAGAATAACAAAGTAAACAAATCCCACCGGCCCACAACTTGTGCACACACATAGTCCAAAATAAAGGGAGAAAGTTAAAGAAATACATGCCTTGTTTGGTTTCACACAAATAACCTACATTGGTTCCTCTACTGCTCACGAGTCTGGTTGGTGGACTCTCCGTCGATCCTAAGCAGAATTTCACCTAGAGGGGAAAGATTTGAAAAAAAAATAAAAAGTGAGCGAAAGACTCAATAGGACTATACTTTTGAAAACAGATAAATAAATAATTCAAATGCAAATTTACTTTTCAAAGAAATAATTAGAAATCAGTGTTAAATAAATGAATTCATTTAAACAAGTCTTATTAAAAACAGTTCATCCAGAAAGTACCTTTTTCTTTCTTGGGCAATCCATATATATATCACCACTGTAGTGGCCTAGTTGGGTTTCAGGACCTGCCCTCAAGATCGCACGCTACACGGCCCGATCTTAATTATGGCATTATGCCCATCTATATATTTCTATTAGTTATTAAAATCTCTTTTTAGCAAGTATTTTCGTTTATATTCATTATGAGGTTATTATGAAAATCACCTCAATCTACTGTTCATAAAAACAATCAGTAAAAATCCTTTTTCAATCGATCCTTGAAAAAATTTTAATAAAAAACCTTTTTGAGGCCAAAATCATTTTTAAAGAAACTAGGCTACAAAGGAAAGGGGTAGAAGTCCTACCTCAATACTCGTGCTAATGTCCCACACCAGAGTCTCGATCCGCTATACATTAGCTCTGTAGAACCACGAACAACCTTAAATAGAAATTAGGTCTATCAGTATCTAGCTTGAGATATTCTATGTTACTAAACTATCTCATGGTGTCCTAGTGTGCCATTTAAGTCTATAAAATCATACTAAAAGTTTAAAATCTCTACCGAGGTTCAAAACAGTGAAAACGGGCAAAAATTAACAAATTTTTACTATGCCCAGTCGGCCTACCAGTCTCCCAAGTTTAGCCTGCCGAACTATGCAGTTCGGCCTACCAACAAATCAAGTTCGGCCTGCCAAAATTTTCCAAGTTCGGCCTGCCGGTCGTATGAATCTGACTTGATAAACTCATGAATCTGGCATACCAAACTAGGAAAATTCTAGAATTTTTCAGGCATGAGTTTTGACCTCCTCGAACCCAAATCCTCATTTTCAACCTGTTTTCTTAATTTTTAGGCATAATAATGATCAAAATGTATAGAAAAACACAGTAGATTACCTTTTAATACATTAAAACAAGATTTACATAAAAATTTTGAATAAATCCAAAAATGAAAAAAAAATAGAGAAAAATAAAAAATCTTGATTCAAATCCGTTTTTCTTCAAACTAAGCTTAGATTCTAGGTATTTAAAGTTCTTCTAATTTAGATTAAAGGTTTTCTAAGCTTAAATAAGTTAGATTTCAAAATACATGGAAAATTGTAAAATTTGAAAAAGTTTGAAATTTAAAAACTAACCTTGAATTCAAGCTTTGATTCTTAGTTGTAATCATCTAAACGCATTCCCGAGCTTCCAATCTACTGAAGAGCAAAGCTTGGGCTTTATTTTTGAATCAAAATTTAAGAGAAAGAGGGAGAAGAAGAGAGACGGTGAGAGGCAAAGAGAGAGACAAGAGAATGAGAGAGAGAGCTGAGTGAAGGAAAGAAAAGAGAGATAAATAAAGGGAAGGGGAGCAAAACCAACAAAAAGAAACCGTGTACCACCCACGTTTTTGAAAATGGACGTGGTTGGTATTTGATAAATTGTTTTGTTTCAAAATTTAAAATAACAAATAAAAATAATTTAAGGTAATTAAAAATCATTGAAATAATAAAAAATGACATTAATTTAGAAATTTCACAAAATAACCAAATTAAGATTTAAAACATTCATTATGGCACACTAATCCAACATTTTACACACTAATATCTCATAATTAAATTCGGTGTGTTACATCATTCTAGCACCGACATAATTGCTTATGCTAGTCTAGCTCATGGGGTGAGAACTAGAACATCATTTAAAAATATTCGTAATAATTTAGCTTTTTTTTCTCAAATTGAACCAAAATGTTTTAAAGATGCAAAAAATAATAAGCTTTGGATTTTAGCAATGCAAGAAGAGCTAAATTAATTTGAAAGAAATGATGTTTGAGAACTTGTTCCTAAGCCTAGTTCTCAATCTGTAATTAGTACTAAATGGGTGTTTAGGAACAAAATGATGAGCAAGGTGTTGTTGCGAGAAACAAGGATAGACTAGTGGCCGAAGATTTCAATCAACAAGAAGGAATTGATTTTGAGGAAACATTTGCACCAGTTGCTCGTCAAGAGTCCATTGGAATGTTTCTTACTTTTGCATACTATAAGGGATTCACCTTTTATCAAATGGATGTCAAAAGTGCATTCTTAAATGGATACATTTTAGAAGAAGTATATGTATCACAACCAACTAGTTTCAAAAACCACAAGTATCTAGATCATGTTTATATTCTATGATTTAAAACAAGCTCCTAGAGTTGGTATGATAGACTTAGCTAATTTTTAATCAAAAATGATTTTTGTGTTAGAAAAGCTGCAACGCCCTGAAATTAATTAAATGTTATTAGTGTGTAAAATAGTAGATTAGTGTGCCATAATGAATGTTTTAAAACTTAATGTAGTTATTTTGTGAAACTCCTTAATTAATGTTATTTTTTATTAATTTAAAGACTTATAATTACTCTTCATTATTTTTATTTGTTATATTAAATTTTGAAACAAAACAATTTGTCAAATGTTAAAAATGCCCTGTTTTATAAAACCGTAGGCAGCACACGGTTTCTACATAGTGAAATCGTCCACTTTCTTTCTATTTATACCCTCTCTCTCTCTCTCTTTCTCTCTCACTATCATCACTCTCTCTCCTTCACTCCCTTTCTCTTGCTCTCTCCCTCTGCCTTGCTCTCTCTCTTTTAATTCAAAATTTTTTAGTTTAAATTTCAATCTTCAGTCAATTGGAGGCTTGGGAACATGATTTAGCAATTACAACTACAAATCAAAGCTTCAATTCAAGGTTAGTTTTTAAATTTCAAAACTTTTTCAAATTTTAATTTTCTTTGTATTTTGAAATTTAAGTTCATTTAAGCTTATAAAACCTTTAATCTAAGTTAAAGGAACTTCAAATAACTAGAATCTAAGCTTAGTTTGAAGAAAAATGGATTTAAACTAAGATTTTTATTTTTCTCTATTTTTAGGTTTATTCAAAAATTTTGTGCAAATCTTGTTTAAATTAGTACAAAAGTATTTTATAATGTTTTTCTAGCATCTATAGATGTTTCCTATGCCTGAGAACTAAGAAAAATAAGTTAAAATAAGGATTTGGGCTTGGGGAGGCTAAAACCCGTGCTTGAAAAATTCTAAAATTTTCCAGTTCGACAGGCCAAACCAGAGAGACCAACACGCCGACTAGGCATACTAAAAATTTGTTATTTTTCACTTGTTTTCACCGTTTTGAACCCTGATTGAGATTTTAACATCATAGTATAATTTTATAAACTTAAATGGCACACTAGGACATCATGAAATAGTTTAGCAATGTAGAATATCTTAAGCTAGATACTGATATACTCGGTTTATATATTTAAGGTTGTTCATGATTTCGTGGAGCCAACGTATAGCGAACCGAGACTACGGTGTGGGACACCAGCATGAGTATTGAGGTAGGACTTCTACCCCTTTCCTTGATAGCCTAGTTTTAAAATGATTTCTTTCAAAATATTTTCAATGAATGATTGAAAAGTAATTTTATGAGTTGTTTTTAAAAATAAGTAGAATGAAGTGATTTTCATAATGAACCATATAATAAACATAAACGAATATACTCAGTAAATAGGTTTTAAATAATAGTAGAATTTCATAGATAGGCATGATGCCATATCAAAGATCGGGTCCTGTAAAGCGTGACCTTGGGGGCAGGTCCCAAAACCCAACTGGGCCACTTCGGCGATGAATATTATGGTTTGCCCGAAAAAGATAAAAAAGTACTTTCTGAGCGAACTGTTTTCAATAAAATTTATTTAAATGAATTTATTTATTTAACTTTGTTTTCTAAGTTATAATTTTATTTAAATTATTTATCTGTTTTAAAGCATAGTCCTACTGAGCCTTTTGCTTACCTTTTATTTGTTTTAAAATCTTTCCCCCTCTAAGTGGATTTTAGCTTAGGATCGGAGAAGAGTCCATTGACCGGACCTGTGAGTAGTAGGAGAACCAAATAGGTGATTTGGATTATAAAATAATCAAGGCATGTATAACTTTAACTTTCACTTTATTTTGGACTGTGGTTGTATTTTAATATTGTCACTACTATGTGTGTATACAAGTTGTGGGTCAGTGGGACCCAACACTTATTCTCCCTTTCTCTATTATATTATTTCATTTTGTCTGTGTCTTACTTGTTTAATTATTGTATAACATTCGTTTAAAAAGAATTTTAAATTATCACTATCTCTTAATTAATCAAATTCTTTAACTTGTGTTTTTGCTTAAATTTCTTTTAATTTAACCTAATCGACCTACCACTTCACCTCTCGTACTCCGGGGCATGACAAAATGGTATCAAAGCTCAAGGTTACGAACCTTGGGTGTGCATACATAGGTACGACAATGAAATACCACTAACAGTCTAAATTTTGTTTTTAGAAGTGAGAGAATGGCACCTAGACAATGTTCAACAGCTAACGCTAAATTTGGAAATGATGAGGGCATGATGATGGCCATGTTTGTTGCATTCCAACAAATGGCAGCAAGAGTAACACCGAAGGATTTCGAGGCCAGTCATTGGCATGCATACCTTAAGGAGTTTCAGTGTGCATCTATTCCGACCTTTGACAGAAAAGGGGACCCGCAAGTAGCTGAATATTGGCTAGATTCGATTGTGAAACATCTGGATACTCGCAACGTGCCAGCAGAGTATCGTGTGGAATTTGTAGCTTATAAACTCAAAGGTGGTGCTAATATTTGGTGGAAGCAAGCTAAATGCTTAGAGAACAATGGGAATATTAGCTGGGACAGGTTCGAGGAGTTGTTCTACGATCGTTATTTTCTACAAGGATATAGAGACCAGAAGACGGCTGTGTTTTATAGGTTGTAGCAGGGTGATATGTTAGTTCAGGAATATGAGCCAAAGTTCAATGAGTTAGCCAGGTTTGCTCCGTCTGTAGTGGCATTGGAACGTGAGAAGTGTATCAAATTCCAAGACAAACTTAAGGCTTCTATTTGACGACAGATGGTTGCCCTACGACTCAGAAATTTCAAAGAGCTAGTGTCAGTAGCAATATCTAAGGAAAGCGACTATTCGCAACACTATGAGGATCGAGCAAGGACGCCAGGAGAACCACAGAGGAGCGACAGGAGGAGCACCAGTAGTTGTCCAACTCCAGGGAAGAGCCAAAGGGTAACATGAATAGTAAAAGTAGCAGTTCATCCAGCAGCGGGCTTAGCAATCCCTACATTTTTCATTGTCACTATTGCCAGCAACCGAGACATATTAAGATGAACTGTCCAATCAGGAGTGCTCGTCTAGGACTTTAGGCCAGAGAAGGAGCTAATAGTCAGCCTTAGCCTCAGACTCTACCTCATCTTCAGTAAATCCCTCAGCTTCAGCTCCATTAGTTTTCTCCTCAGCAATTGCCATATTCAGCACCAGGACATCAGCTACAAAACTTCTAGTGCAATGCCCTTTAGTATCGAGTGTCGAGTACAGCTAGCGTGTAGTCACGTTCACCGCAGCAATATCGGCTAACTAACCGAGGACCTAGTCATGTTGGTAAAGGAAAAGGAAGAGCTCTAATTCAGGTCACACGATGACATTAGGGAGTTCAGATGCCTAGACCAACAACGCGGTCGTCGATGGTATGATCCTAGTTTCTCAGTCCTTAGCACACGTATTATTTGATATTGGTGCCATACATTCTCTCATTTCAAGCTCTTTTGTACATGCCTTAGGATTAGAGGTAGAAGAATTTGATGAACCCTTAATTATAGCCTCACCTTTAGGACGGGTGTGTGTAAATTGCGTATGTAAAGCTTGTAAAATGAAGATTGGGGATGAGGTTTTGAAAAGTGATTTGACTGTAATCCCTGTGATTTCATATGATGTAATACTAGGGATGGACTAGTTGTCTAGATATAATGCAGTTGTAGACTAACCCTAGTGTCTGATAGGGGGATGACGATCATTTACTAGGGTGGTAATGATCAAATAGTGAGTGAGCGTGTCATGAAGACATGTCTCGGAGGACGGAAGAACTTAGCCTACTATGGTTTTCTCATGAACCTAGAAGGAGAGCCCAATGCATCGAAAGAAGTGCAGCAATTCCCATAGTTGATGAGTTATAACATGTCTTCTCTAACAAGTTAGCAAGATTACCACCACATCAGGAGATCGAGTTTAAGATCAAGTTACATCTAGGAATAGTATCGATTTCTATAACACCTTACTGGATGGCGCCAGCAGAGATGAAAGAATTGAGGAAGCAGCTTCAGGAGCTTGCTGATAAGGAATATATCTGGAATAGCACATCACTATAGGGAGCACCATTTTTGTTCACTAAGAAGCATGATGGAACCCTCAGGTTGTGTATAGACTATTGGCAATTGAACTGAGTCACTATGAAGAACAAGTATCCTCTCCCAGGATCGATGAGCTATTTGATCAGTTAGGAGGCTCGTAGTATTTCTCAAAAATAGATTTACGATCGGGATACCACCAGCTCAAGATTAAAGAAGAAAACATCCCCAAAATAGCTTTTAGGACCCAGTATGGACACTTTGAGTTTTTTGTGATGCCGTTTGGATTAACAAATGCTTCGGCAGCTTTCGTGGACCTAATGAATAGGATATTCAGGCCTTATTTGGATTAGTTCATGATCGTGTTCATCGACAATATCTTGGTCTACTCTAAGACTTGGGAGGAGCATAAGTAGCACCTCAGGATCGTACTTTAGACTCTACGGGAGCACCAGCTGTATGCTAAGAAGGAAAAGTATGAGTTTTGGCTGGTAGAAGTTAAGTTTCTTGGACACGTCATCTCCGAGCAAGGTATCTTTGTGTACCCGTCTAAGGTAGAAGCCATAGTGGAGTGGGAACAACCGAGGAATGTAGTAAAAATTCATTGCTTCTTGGGACTCATAGGATACTACAGGAAATTTGTGAAGGACTTCTCAAAAATTATAGCGCCACTGACAAGACTGATCAGGAAGAATGTCAAGTTTGAGTGGGAAGAAGAATGTGAGCTCGTCTTCCAAGAATTAAAGAATCAGTTGACCTTAGCCCCAGTATTGATTATCCCCAACAGTGATGAGCTATATGAAGTTTATATAGATTCTTCAGGACATGGACTTGGGTGGGTGTTAATGCAACATGGATGTGTGGGGGAGTATGGATCAAGATAGCTAAGACCTCACGAGCGGGACTACCTTACGCATGACTTGGAACTCGCAATGGTGATTCACGAGCTAAAGATTTAGAGATGCTATTTTTATGGGGTGACATTTTAGGTATTTTTCAACCACAAGAGTTTAAAATACCTATTGACTCAAAGGGCTCTAAGCTTGAGGCAACGAAGGTGGATAGAGTACTTGGAAGATTACGATTTTGCATTGTAGTACCATCGTAGGAAAGCCAATGTGGTCGCTAATGCGCTCAGCCGAAAGTCTTTAGGGATTCTAGCTTGTTTAGCTCTTGAGGATTGGAAAAGGAATGCAACAGTGAGTGAGTACGGGCTATAGTACTATGAAGTTTAAGATCGACTTTCAGTGCACCATATGGAGACAACCCCAACTCTCATTCATTTGGTGAAATAAAATCAGTGGCAAAACCAGCATCTGTAGGGAATCTAGACGTGAATTTAGAACAGAGAGAAATTTGAGGAATGGAGGATACGTGTCGAAGGATCACTATATTTGAGGGAACGCCTAGTAGTTCCAGCAATTGCAGAGGTGACGAAGGCTGTGATGGACGAAGCCCATAAGTCTTAGTTTGCCAATCATCCAAGGAGCATGCAGATGTATCGTGATCTAAAGAGACAATACTGGGGGAGAGGCATGAAAAAGGATGTTCAAGAATATATGGCCAAGTGTACGACTTATCTTCAACTAAAAGCCAAGCATTAGAAGCCAGCAGGTTAGCTTCAGCCACTTCCAATTCCAAGGTGGAAATGAGAGCACATCACAATGGATTTTCTCACTAGTTTGTCAAGGACAGAACAAAGGCATGATGCAATTTGGGTCGTGGTCGACAGGTTGATGAAATTGGCTCATTCATGCCCTTCAGGTTGGCTTGTTTGAGAAGAGTACTCAGAGATTTATATCGATAGAATATAGTGAGATTTCATGTAGTTTCTTTGTCCATCACATCCGATAAAGACACCAGATTCAATGCCAAGTATTGGAGCTTTTAGGAGGCCTTGGGTATGGATCTGAACTTCAGCACGGCATTTCATTCTCAGACCGATGGGCAATCTGAGTGAGTTATTCAGGTTCTTGAGGACATTTTATGTGCCTGTGTGCAAGACTTCAGTGGGAATTGGAAAAGGTACTTGCATCTGACGGAGTTCATGTACAACAATAGTTACCAATCGAGCATTGGCATGGCATCGTTTAAAGCACTGTGTGGACCACCGTGTTGATCACCAGTGTGTTGGGCAGAACCAGAAGACAGAATCATTCTCAGGCCAGACGAGATTCGCAGCAGCAATAAGAAGGTCACCGTGATACGGGATCAATTAAAGGCAACATAGAGTCGACAAAAGAGTTATGCAGATAGGAGACGTCAACCTTTGAAATTAAGGTAGGAGTTTTGTTCTCTTGAAAGTATTACGCGATTCAGAGTAAGTGGCAAGCTTGCACCAAGATACGTTGGACTGTTTGAGATTACTCAATGTGTGGGTGTGGTTGCCCATCGCCTAGATCTTCCTCTCAAGCTATCTCATGTTCACAACTTATTCCACGTGTCGATGCTTTAAAAGTGTCCGCCTGAGCATAACAAAATAGTCTCATTTCATGACATGCAGATTCAAGAAGACACGATGTACGAGGAAGTGTCGATTTAGATCATCAATCGAAAAGTGATCAACTTACGACGTCGTGACATACTGTTAATGAAGGTCATGCAGTAGCATCACGGGGTTGATGAAGCCACTTGGGAATTAGAATCGACTATGCGGAAGTTGCATTCGTATTTGTTTTGTTTCATAAACGATTTGTAAATTTTGAGAGTGAAATTTCTTTTAGAGGAGGAGAGCTGTGACGCTCCGAAATTAATTAAATGTTATTACTGTGTAAAATGGTGGATTAGTGTACCATAATGAATGGTTTAAAACTCAATTTAGTTATTTTATGAAACTCGTTAATTAATGTTATTTTTTATTAATTTAATGATTTTGAATTACTCTTAATTATTTTATTTGTTATTTCAAATTTTGAAACAGAACAATTTGTCAAATGTCAAAAATGCCCCGCTTTATAAAATCATGGGTGGCACACGGTTTCTACACAGTGAAACCGCCCATTTTCTTTCTATTTATACCCTCTCTCTCTTTCTTTTTCTCTCTCGCTTTAGTCACTCTCTTTCCTTCACTCTCTTTTTCTCGCTCTCTCCCTCTGCGTCGCTCTCTTTCTCTCTTTCCTCTCTCTTTTGATTCAAAATTTTTGAGTTTAAATTTCAATCTTCAGTCAATTGGAGGCTTAGGAACGTGATTTAGCAATTACAACTACAAATCAAAGCTTAAATTCAATGTTAGTTTTTAAATTTCAAAACTTTTTCAAATTTCAATTTTCTTTGTATTTTGAAATTTAAGTTCATTTAAGCTTAAAAAACCTTTAATCTAAGTTAAAGGAACTTCAAATAACTAGAATCTAAGCTTAGTTTGAAGAAAAGCGGATTTAAATCAAAATTTTTCATTTTTCTCCATTTTTCTCTATTTTTTGGTTTATTCAAAAATTTTATGCAAATCTTGTTTAAATTAGTCCAAAAGTGTTTTATAATGTTTTTCTATCATCTATAAGTGTTTCCTATTCGTAAGAACTGAGAAAAATAGGTTGAAATGAGGATTTGGGCTCGACGAGGCCAAAACTCGTGCTTGGAAAATTCTGAAATTTTCTAGGTCGACAAGCTAAACTTCATGTTTGGCAGGTCGGATTCATGAGTTTGGCAGGCTGAATTCATACGACTAGTAGGTCGAACTTAGAAAGGTTCAGCCAACCAGACTTGATTTGCCGGCAGGCTGAACCAGGGAGACCGGCAGGCCGAACAGGCATAGTGAAAATTTGTTATTTTTCACCTGTTTTCATCAATTTGAACCTCAATTGAGATTTTAACATCATAGTATAATTTTATAAACTTAAATGACACACTAAGACACCATGAAATAGTTTAGCAACATAGAATATCTTAAGCTAGATAATGATAGACTCGGTTTATATATTTAAGGTTGTTTGTGGTTCCGTGGAGCTAACGTATAGCGGACCGAGACTGTGGTATGGGACACCGACACGAGTGTTGAGGTAAGACTTCTACCCCTTTCCTTGGTAGCCTAGTTTTAAAATGATTTTGGCCTTAAAATGATTTCTTTCAAAATATTTTCAATGAATGATTGAAAAGTAATTTTACGAGTTGTTTTTATAAACAAGTAGAATGAAGTGATTTTCATAATGAACCACAAAATGAACATAAATGAATATACTCGGTAAATGGGTTTTAAATAATAATAGAAATACATAGATGGGCATGATGCCATATTAGAGATCAGGTCCTGTAGTGCGAGACCTTGGGGGCAGGTCTCGAAACCTAACTAGGCCACATGAGTGGTGAATATTATGGTTTACCTGAAAAGGATAAAAACGTACTTTCGGGATGAACTATTTTCAATAAAATTTATTTAAATGAATTTATTTATTTAACTTTGTTTTCTAAGATATAATTTTATTTAAATTATTTATCTATTTTAAAGCATAGTCCTACTGAGCCTTTCGCTCACCTTTTATTTGTTTTAAAAGTTTCCCCCCTCTAGGTGGATTTCAGCTTATGATCGAAGAAGAGTCCGTTGACCGGACCTGTGAGCAGTAGGAGAACCAAGTAGGTGATTTGGATTATAAAATATTCAAGGCATGTATAACTTTAACTTTCACTTTATTTTGGACTGTGGTTATATTTTAATATTGTCGCTACTATGTATGTGCACAAGTTGTGGGTCATTGGAACCCAACACTTATTCTCCCTTTCTCTATAATTTTATTGCATTTTGTCTTTAGCTTACTTGTTTAATTATTATAAACATTTATTTAAAAAGGATTTTAAATTATCACTATTTCTTAATTAATCAAATTCTTTAATTTGTGTTTTTTATTAAATTTCTTTTAATTTAACCTAATCAACCTACCACGTCACCTCCCGTGCTCTGGGGCATGACAAAAGTGGATATTACTCTCTTTACAAAAACTAAGGGTGATAGCTTAATTATTGTACAAATTTACGTTGATGATATATGTTAGACATGTATGCCCTAAAGAGTAAAAATGTAATATGTTTTTGGTGACATTTTTATCAGTAAATAATTTATTTTTTATTTATATACCAAATCTTGTCCTCTTTATGTTTATATTTGTTAAATGTATGTTAAGCAAACAATAGTCTAAGATTGTCGGTCTAAACCTTTAAGAATTGGGCATTTGATGGATAGATTATGCAGAAGGCAATATTCTTAAGGTGGTAGTCTTAATCATGAGATCCGCAATCAAGGGAATAAAGTTGGGCACTTTATTCATGTAAAGATTGTTATGTTGTCTATATCCCTATTGGGAGATGGTTTGTCTTGGCTATCGGAGGTGGACTCTACGAATAGAAACATTAGCACATTGTCATAGGTGACGATGTGTTAGACTAGGACATAAGGTGAATTGATTGGGATTAATAATTCTGTCTCAGTAAATCGATTCACTTTAGACAATCATTTGTATTGTATATGAATCCTAAGATGAATAGTGGGCCCGTTATCTTGACTTGTGTATATTTATAAAAGGGTGACACCCACATTTTAATAGTGGTACACATGCCGGTACGTTGGAGGCATGACTCTTGATAGCATAGACCTATTATTCATAGATATGAAATCCATAGCTTCTCTTTAGGAGTAGTGATATCCTCTTATATGTGTTATCCTGTAATTGAAAAACTAGAGCGTTCAACCATTCAGATACATAGGTATAATCAAGTGGTATACCATCTTTGGATGGTAAGTTTTTCAATAGTGAGATAATGAAACGTAAGATAAAAATAATCAAGAAAGTAAGACAGAACTTGTCCTTAAGCCGATTATGGATAATCTTATGGGGATACGATACACTATATATGTCATGGAGACTTAGCTATACAGGCTTCGTAATTCTACATAGTTCGAGAGTGCAGCTCCAAGCTTTTAATAGAGTAGTGTTAGAGTTAATAATTATGAAATTTATATCTGGGATATTGGGTTTCATAATTATTAGGATCTTAAACTATATAGGTCCATTGGGTGCCCTTTGCTAGCTCACAAAATCCTATAACAATACGGCGTGTCTTTCCAATAATTGGTGACTTATGTCAGATTTATTAGATTTGCTAAAATTAAAAAGAATCAAATAATTCATGTTTGTTTATCGATTGAATTAATTTTGTGACAAAATTAATTCAAGATAAACTTGTTGAGTAATCGGGATCAGATAATTCATGTCTGTTTATTGGTTAGATTAATTTTGAATTAATTCAAGATAAACTTGTTGAATTATTAGAAATTCATTTATTTTCTTAAAGAATATCTAGATAAAGTTGTTTTATTTAGATAACTTTTTTATTGGGCTATTTGAATTAAAACTGAGACTTTATTCTATAGAATCTCAGGTGGAAAATAAAAAATTCGTTGAGATTTTTATCGACAGTTCGGCATATTGATCCTCAAGTTTAGCCTACCAAAGGGGCAAGTTCGACATGCCGATTAGACAAATCGACATGCCAACCATGCAATTAAAAGATCACGTATTTTCACACGGATTTCATTAGATATTGATCCAAATTTAATTCTGATTCAAATTTTGAGGCATTATCTAATAAGGACTAACTGCTAGACCAAACCTCTATAAAAAGGGAGTGAGTCTCACTATTATTTAGATCAGTTGAGAGATTACGAGTGAAACTCTGATAGTGAGATTCTGAAACTCCCTGAGAGCTCTTGTTCATAAATCACGAACATTAGCTTTAGGTTCTCTCAATTGGTTGGAAAGAGAGTCATCTGCTGGAAGAGCTGTACGTATGAGCCCACACTCATTCTGATCATGGATAGAGAATAGCAAAGAAGGCTAGTTGGTTGAGGTCCTTCTAGAACGTTACTTCTCTACACTAATTGAGGAAGCTTTTTCGCATTTACAAGATTTGTAAGATCTAGTAATTTATACATATAACGTGTCAAACTTGTGTTTTGGAAAATTCTCTGGTATAAAAATTTTAAAATTCTGCTGCGTACTATTTTTTCAATAATATAATATCTGGTGCTACTAATCATGTCTTATGTGAGGAATTTTTCAAAATGCATGCATAGTAAATTCAAAATGAGCATGATAGGAGAACTAAATTTCTTCCTTGGACTTCAAATTAAGTAATCCAAAGAATGCATTTTCATTAATCAAGCCAAGTATGCAAAGGATCCCCCCAAACACTTTGATATGGAGGATCCAAAGCCAATGCCAACTCCTATGAGCTTTTCAATCAAATTGAACAAAGATGAAGGTGGCAAGGCTATAGACATCACCAAATATAGAGGTATGATTGGATTCTTACTTTATTTAACCTCTAATAGACCCGACATTATGTTTAGTGTAAGGTTATATGCTAGATTTCAATCAAATCTAAAGGAATCCCTTCTTAGTACTACTAAGCATATTTTTTTATATTTAAGTGGTATTAAGAACTTAGGACTATGGTATCCAAAATGCACACACATTAATCTAATGAGTTACTCTAATGCCAATTGGGCCGGTTGCACTATAGATAGAAAAAGTGTTAGTGGAACATGTAGTTTTCTAGACTTCACATTCGTCTCATGGTTTAGCAAGAAACAAGCCTCGATTGCGCTATCAACAGCAAAAGCGGAATATATATCGGCAACTAGTTGTTGAGCACAAATCTTATGGATGAAGCAAACTCTCAAGGACCTAGGCATAAACTATGATCATACTCCCATACTTTGTGATAAAACTAGTGCAATAAATTTATCAAAGAATCTGATCTTGCATTCACGCACAAAACATATAGAAATTAGACATCATTTCTTGCATGACCATATGCAAAAGGGGGCCATTAGTGCGGAATTCATAAGCACAAATGATCGGCCAACAGACATTTTCACAAAACCTCTTGCTTTATAATGATTCTCATAGCTTAGAAGAGGACTTGGTCTTGTAGACCCTTTGGATTTGCATATGCTTGATAAATGATGTTTTCTTTATGCAAAATCGTGATGTTCACTATACATGATTTGTGTTTTTAATGTGTTCTCTTTGTTTGGATGATCAATTTATTGTTAGATATGTTGTTTGAATGATAATGTATGCTTTTATGCTCTTAAAATAGTTAAAATGTGCATTTCTACAATTTTCTTGAGGGTGCTCGGCTGTAGTGTTTGGACTATAGACCTGTAAGGTTTGACCTGCAAATTTGGAAAGTTCAACCTACCGATAGGAAATATCGGCCTACCAAACTGGATAAGTTCAGCCTACCTATATAAAGATCGGTTGGCCAATCTGTCGGGGTATAAGTACCCCCAAACTCAAGAAAACCTTATTCTCTCTCAAATTTTTCTCTCCTCTTCGTCGTTTCTCACACTAAAACCCATGAAATTCATTGCCCAAGCATCAATCTTGCAATTTCTTGTGATTTTCCTTCAACATTTGAGTTCTCTTGATTTCTCTCACTTTTTCACATTATTTTGAGTTTTCATCAATTTTCTCTCTTCCTCCTCTCAAATTCGTGACTCACTCCATTTTCATCCATCTTTTTCTTCAAATTTCATGGACTCCTCATCAGCAAATGGCAATGCTTTAAGTTCTTGTCCTTACAAACGCACCAAATCTACTGCAAATAGTGTACCAAACAAAGAGGTAATTTTTGAGGAATTTTCTGACGAAAAGTTTGTTAAGTTATTTTTAGGAAGAAAAATTAGTAATGGATTGAAGAGTTGTTTGATAGGCTTAGGTGGAAGAATATTATGATTATGAAAGAGGACACCTAGCTTAGGTGCCAAAGCATTTTATGCAAATTTGGATAGAATTATTTCACCTTTAGTAATTAGTGTGTTTCTTAAGGGAACCTTTATAGAATTGACCCTAGAGAAATTAGGAGAAATATTAGAAATTCCCCTAGAAGGTGATGATATTCATGGAGTTAGAACACGGATGTATGGACAAGAGGATATGGCCAAAATCATATTTGAAAATGCCGATGGAAGATTACCTAGAAAAATGAATATGGCCTCTTTCCCTCCTAGAAGTCATGTAATCCATAGGCTAATTACCACAAATATTCTACCTAGGGCTGGACATAAAGATGAAGTACACCTCTTAGACCTCTATCTCATTTATAGCCTGCTTACTGAAACTAAAGTGAATTTACCTCTTCTTTTAGTGCAGTGATTCATTGATGTGACCGAGAACAAAAAGAGTGCAGGTTTGCCATATGGAATGCTTCTCACCATAGTGTTTCAACACTTTAATATTTCATTGAATGATGAGAAAGGCGTCACTCACTTTAAACCCCATCTTCCTTTTGGTGCTCTCACCATTAATAAAATTGGATTTAAACAAATTGATGGTCAATAGGTGCTGACAGGTAAACAAACGGCTCCACAAGGCGTGCAAGAAGAAGAAGAAGCAGAGATAGCACAAATCAAAGCTCAAGCAGAGAAGGAAGAAGAAGAAGGAACCATAATGCTTCAACAACTCTATTCTCATGAACAAGAGCTTTTTGCACATCAACACCAACTCTATGAGCAACAATAAAAGATGGGAACCGACATTGCCAACCTATAAACTGGTCAACAAGGAATTCTTCAACTCCTTCGCCAAATGAATTTCAGTGGAGGATCTTCTAGCCTACCTTGAATATTTTATGCGTATGTTTTATGTTCTTATACTTATGTTTATGTTTTCATGGATTAAGTAATTTTATTTTGTGGTTTGAAAAAGGATTCTAATCTTGTGATAATACTATGAAATTTCATTGCTTATTATTTTACTTTTTTGATGTCAACAAAAAGGGGGATAAATTATGATATTTTTTATTGTGGAGGAAAGGTTGGCGGTAATTGAACAAATGATTGTGATTTGTGAATGGCGTTTTGAGATTTTGATCGTGATTGTTTTGATTATGATTGTGATTGGAGAAGTTGTTTTGGATTATGAATGTGGCATAAAGGTTGGTGGTAATTGATATTTACTTATTGCTATTTTGATTCATACTATATGATAAAAGGAGTGTTCATTTAAGGGGAGATTCTGAATTTGTGTTTCAAAATTCAAACTTAAAACCTTTGTACATATTAAGTGGGAGCAAAATGAATCATCTTTCAAGACAATCAAAAACTGTTTTGTCATCATCAAAAAGGGGGAGATTCTTAGTTCCAAGGTTTCATAAAGTATTTTTAAACTAATTTTGATGATAACAAATACAATTTTTGTGTATGTGTGCAAATATGTATTTTTGAGGTAATGGAATTCTTAAGTGCTGCAAAGCTTAAGTGTCTAGCAAAATGAAGCGATGAACATTCAAGAAGTTTAGAGCTGTGGATGCAACAAGGAGTGGACTCACATGAACGTGAAGATTACAAGACTTAATTAATTTTTAGTCCAAATGTAAGTGAGTGAATTTCTAGTAGACACACACACACGCACACATATGCATTCATAAACGTTTTTAATCTTGCATACATGTGTTCAGAGCATTCAAAATGTTCTACCATGTGAAAAGGCATTAAAACTGCGCTTAAGGTACTTAAACAGGTTTTTTACAAAAATGGGGTTTTAGAACTTTTTTTTGGGCATTTTTGGCAACACAAATCGGCCTACCGACCATTTCTAGTCAGCCAACTGAATATCATACATTAGCCTACCAAACTGGGAGATTAAGCCCAGATTTTCAAAAGTTTTGTTGGTCTGCCAAACCTTATATTTGACCTATTGGTGGCTAAAATTCAACCTACCAAACTACCACAATAGCTTGGTAATCAAATGGCCGTTTGAAGTCCAATTCTAAAGTTTTCAAACTTCGGCCTGCCAAACCATTTCCCTGGCATGACGAACTATCCATAATGGCTAGTTTTTTACCTATTAGAACTCCATTTCCAACAGATTTTTTGACGAACAACTAAGTTTTTAAGGCAAAATTAAGCACTTAGGGACTATAAATGCCCCTCCATTCATTGTGAAATCAACCAAGAATCATAAGAGAGATTTGATATCATTCTTACATTGTTTTCTTAGTGTTCATTTCATACACATTTTCTTAAGCTCAATTTATTTAATATTTCCCTCAAAATTGCTCACACCTCCAAAAAAAAAAGGCCTTACATTGTACTTATTTTCCTTTGGAGCGATTAGTTTGTGAGTGTATCAAAGTTCTTGTAAATTCTACCCTCTAACCATCACGTTTCCAAGCCTTATAATTTGGGGGACTTTAGTTAGACAATCTTTGCTAAAATTGTCATTTTGTAAGAAAGCGTGGTGAGCCTTAAGTAGAGCAAGTCACCGGCATTGTATAAGGAGTGATTGTGCCAAAAAGACAGCCTTATAGTGCAAGAAATTGAGTGAAGGTTTTTGCTAGGTGACAATGGACGTAGGCATATTCGCCGAACCATTATAAATAGTGTTTACATTTCTTTTCCTTACTCTTTTATTTAAACGCAATTTAATTTTGTCTACTCATTTCAATATCTTAGTTCGTGTGTTTATTGCTTAAGCATATTTTATCTAGAATTTTTCAGTAATTGTAAAAACTTTTTAAATACCTAATTCAACCCCATCATGAGTAGCTATTCTTAGGCTAACGTATCTTGTAGTTATGATCTGTTGAAGCTGTTCTATAGACTATTTTCTTGCACGTTTATATTTTTGGTTTTGGAAAAAAAAACAATAGTTATGCTGTCGAGATTTTGTTAGAACTAACATAACTAATAGACTAACATTGTGGGAGTATAAGAGTGACTCAACAATTTTCTTATTGTTGTGATCTCACATAGCTTCATGGGACTAAATTATGGTTATTTGAAAAAATATTCTCAAGGACTTTTACATTTATATCACTCATAGAGTGCTCATTTAGAGCATAATGGATACGTAATGCTCATTTGAAGCACAATGGACATTATTAATCCATTTCTTTCTTCCTTTCCTTCACTAACAACCAAGACATGAGCATTAGATTATAGCAGTGTGGTTTTAACATCAAGCAAAATTAAGTGGCTATAAACTTGATTGTTTATCTATAAATATATATATATATATTTTTGTTTAAATGTTTAATTACTAAGCTTTTCCAGGTTATCCTTAGAAATTACAAATTTTATATATTCTTTTCTTTATTAATTATGCATTTGTTCTTTTTTTACAATCATAAGTTGATACAAACCAAGTAGTCGGTATTCCTATTGGGCTTTAGCTCACCCCCATTTTCTCCTGTTGGTGTACAGTATGAGTTATGTATATCGTCAAAGTAATTAGAGTGATGAAGAGCTCGAGACCAACTCCCTTGCTAATGTTTTTGGAAGGATTGTTGTATCTTTACTTCTTTCTTTGAACATTCAATATATTTATGATGGTATTGGATTGAGATTCTGGAACTTTGTCTTTATTAAAAATATGCTAAATATTGTATGGTAAATGATCGATGCATGATAATTACTCTTTTATCAAGGTTACAAAAAAGTTATATCTGAATTTGGCAGGTGGTCACATTAGTATGGGTTAGCTATTAAAAGGGAAAATTGGGAATTTTTATTTAAAAATGTTTGTTTTCACAATAATCCTGCTTTTATGAAATTTATTCGATTTGCCATTGATCCTGATTTTGAGTCATGACAGTTGTTTTTAGTCTCCAATAAGTACGATAAATTAGATTTTATTTATTGTTTATAGCAACATGAGCTAGGTTTTGGGTGACTTAACAGAAATTTAAAAATTCCACTACATCACCGAACCTATTTTTCCAACAGGTGAGTTGTAAATCTTTAGCACAATTTAATCCTGGGACTTCATATATTGCATCTCCATTTACCAATAGTTCAATATGTCCACTTGTATAATTATTTTGCTTCCAAGGCCATAGCAACCACGATCTCCAACAAGAATCTCTAATTGCACTCTCTTGTTTACATCATCAACAAGAATTAAGCACATTTTGATGTCGTAACCTGTCTTTAGCAAAGGTTAATTATTGTGGATTAAGTACTTCCTCCAACAATTCATTAAGAAGATGTCGCTAATGTAATAGCCGCCAATTTCATGTAACGAATAAGTAATGATGTTAAGTAATTTTCTTATTGATTTATGATATTATGTCACTGACTATTTTATTTTAAGTGTTATGGCAGGTGACGATCATGTGGAATTGATGTGCTCAAGTGTTCATGTTTTTTACGATGTATGTTTAATTATAATTTTATAATAAATTAATGATTTGTTAAACTTTGGTGTATAAGGCAATTTGGCAGGCCGAACCTTCAAGTTCAGCAGGCCAAATTGTCCATCACTGAACGGTAGGCTGATGGAACTTCATCGGTAGGGCGAACATCATACCTTCGGTAGGCCAAACTGAGCGATCGGCAGGCCGAAGATAGCTAACAAGTAATCAGCAAAAATCACCCAAATTTTATGATAATGATGATTATGTAATTGGATGATGATATGTGACTGATTGGAATATTTTTGGATTAATTGTCTCATTTTAGGAAATGAAATGTTTGACTTTTTAGTTGATTGGATTAATTGATTATGGTTTCCTCTTTTAAAATTGTGATATATGGCAAGAGAATCAAATCAATTTGACTTTTCCCCAATCCTCTCCATTCTCCAAGCAAATTAGCTCAATTTTAGTTAGAAAATTTCTGCAATTAAAGAGAAAATATCTCTCTTTCACACCATTTTCATTTTTCACGAAAACGCTCTCGCTCTTTCTCTCTCACATTTTTTTTCTCTCTCACTCTCTCATCTTCATGTTTTTCTTCTTCTTCTCCCTCTTAATTCCCCTGCTATTATTTGAATGAAATATTGAAATTTCTTTGGCGTTAATCCAAGGAGGTTTGAGAAGAAAATCATTAAAGGTAAGAACTCAATTTTTCGGTATTCCTGAAATGTATTTTTCCTCCTTAATTCGACTGCTATATTTTTGTCTAAGAATTTCCATTTGCTCTAAAATTTTAATATGTTATTCATGTATATGTTATGTGTTATTCCTCAAAATTTCACGTTAATTGGAATTTCCTATGATAAAATATGAATTTCTTCTCCCTATCACTCATAGAAATTATTGCTAATTGGTATTGTTGCATGAAAATGAGGTTTTTGGTTCATAGGACAAATGAATGATTTTCCCATGAAATTTTACATATATGTTAATGTATATGTTAAAGTTATGAACTGGAAAGTTTGGAGATAATTTGATGAAAATCCTATGTGTTATTGAATTTTTATTAAGACTAAGTTTTTAAGACTGTTTCATCAAAGAATTTTTGAACTTCTATTGTGTGAGGTTTTTGTATGACTTAATGAATTTATTTAGTGATGAGTATTTTTGTGCTTCTATAATTATATGTTAAAAGGTTCTCTTAAGAATTTTAGAGTCTAAATAATTTTATTTTAATTATTGGAATATGAAAAAGTATGAAACTCACTGCTTAATATGTTAGAAGTTGTTTTGTACCTGTTGTCCAATGCACGGTTTTAAATAGTATGGAATTCATTTAAAAGTGATTTTTGGATATGTTGAAGTTTTTGATGTCTATTGCATGAAGGATTTTTATGGAATTATTTTAGAATGTAGATAATTTATTTTATGAATGACAACAAGGGCTGCTCATTGATTTATATTGCTGGCAGATTTTCTGTGTACGTTGTATGACTTGTTTGAGACATTAAATGGAATTTTTATGACCAACGAAAAATCACAATATTATATATGTATGTTATCTTTGTACCTGCCAAGTTTGATGGCCATATTGCATGTGAATGTTGAGTTATTGAGCTATGAATTCATAGAGGTCAGGAAACATTTGTGTTGAAAGTTTTGTTTTAATGTTTTATGGTTAATGAAACATATTATGAATTATGTTTGCAAGAGATGAATGTATGTGTGATGTAATATGGAATGGGTGATGTTATGTGGGGATGATTAATTCTAAATATTAATTTTTATGTATCTTTAAATAAATATATGACATGAACACACTAAAGAGCGAGCACATCAAGACTGCAGAAACATCACCTATAAATTAAGGTTAAGTAAGCTATACAAGCAAGCACATTCTCACCTGCAACATAATGTGGTTTATGAAAAGCTTGAAATTTATGTTCATGTTGATTTTTATGATGAATCTTTGATGGTTTTAATTGATGTTTTACATGAAAGTTTGAATTACCAAAAGATATGTATTATTGATGAAGATGTGTTTCAATGTATGAAAGTATAAATATATATGTATCACCTAAACAAGTGTTGCACACCCCATGTTATGCTATGTTTATGTTTATGATGTCATGTTTGGTTGGGATTAGCTACCCCTCTCCTCTCATGACGGCGCACCTACAATGACGATAATGGTGCAACACTTGGGCCCTTAAGATAAAATGAACAAAGTTTTTAATATGGACAATGTAATGAAAGATATGTTCCTTATGAAATTGTGCTTAGTGCACTCTTATGATGATGCACATGATGGTGATGTTCATAAGATGTTTTAAGTTGTGAGATATAAAATGTACTTACTAAGCATTAGCTTATTCAGTTTTATATTATGTTACAGATAAAGGTAAGAGAGCTATGGTATAGGTGGAGGACAAAGACGAGCGTGTGATCCAAGAACGATGAATTGCAAATGGAAGAATGCCAAAGAGGGAATTTAAAGATATAAACTATATTTATAAATTTTGATGATGTTTATTTAATGAGTTTTAAGAATTTATGAACTATGTTTTACTTTCTGAGTATACTTATTTCTGCACTTTAAAATATTGAAACTTGTTTTAAAATAAATTTTGATCTCTGGCAGAAGGTCGGCCTGTCGACGATTACTGGTAAGTCTGCCGATACAATGATCGGCCTGCTGATTACCCTATATCAGCTTGATGATCTAGCGAATTTTAAAACCCTGTTTTGCAGAGCCTCGGGAGGCCTACCGATGGATGAACTCCGAACTGTCGGACAAGTTCGGCCTACCAAGTCTCAAGTTTGGCTTACCGAATTGTGTATGTAGATTTTCAAAGATGTTTTAAAAGTTTATTCACTTTAAATTGGTTTTGACAAACTATTTAAAGGATGTTTATGATCAAGTAACTATTTATAATAGATTAAGTTATTAAATATTAATTTAAAAAAATGTATGCATGGATCCTGGGTATGTTCTTTAAAATTATGTTTTCTTCAATTAAATTATCTTAATATAAAAGCATTAAGGAATGAATTTAACGACATCTATGACGTCCATAAGGGGGCATCACAGGCTTTGATATCAGAGCCATGTTTTTGTTTTCAATTCATACCGCCACACGTCTGTAACGCCCGCCCAAATTTATGTAACGGATTATGTTATGATAGATAACGACGTTAAATGTTATGTTATGATATATAATGTGATGGTGCTAACCATTTTATTTTAAGTGTTATGACAGGTGACGCTCGCGTGGAATTGAGGTGCTCAAATGTTCATGTCATTAATGTTATATGTTTAATTATATTTTTATTGATAATTAAATGTTATGAATGATTTTTGTATTTAAGGACAGATCGGCAGGCCGGACCATTCAGTTCGGCAGGCTGAAATGTTTTTCCTCAGAACGGTAAGCCGATGGTATATCATCGGTAGGCTGGACTTCAGTGATCGGCAGGCCGATGACAGCTGACAAGTAGTCAGCAGAAATTTCACAAAATTTATGATAAGGTTGAATTGTGTTAAGGATAATTTATTTTGGATAATTAACATAATTATGGGATGATTTGTTTAA
>CAMOHE010043498.1:0-17015 GCA_946598075.1 Artocarpus hirsutus | reverse complement strand
ACCCCAACCTTTTGATTTAGATACAAAAAGACCGATTTAACAGTCAAATATTTAATTTTGAACGGTTTTCTATCACATGCTCTGTTGCCGGAGCTCTTAATCATGGCTGGGGAAAATAAAAATATTTAGTGGGTGTTTGGAAGAGTGGTGGGAACCACTTTTACTGTAGCATATGAGAGTTTTATACTGTAGCAATTTTTTTTATTATTACTGTAGCATATGAGAACTTTTAAATGTTTATAACTGAGTTTGTGGTAGAAACTGAGTGGTTTCTACCACTGTCAAACACCCCATTAATCAAATCCAAACACGGGGATGGTTTTGGATTTTGCTTCTCTGCAAAACAGAGGGAATACGTGAACAAAATTTTGAGTCAAAATTACAATATACGAAGAACTATACATATAAAACCATGCATATTGGAAGAACTTCTCATTTACAAAAATGGTTAATTGTTTTAGAACCATGTATAACTGGAAATTAGAAATAAATTTGCTAATTTATTATCAAAAACCCATTCTAGTAATTAATATAAAGAATAAAAAAAATAAACAGAAAATCATTTTATTCTCCTTCCTAGGCTATGAATCTTGTATGCTTTTCTAACTATCGTCTTCTATGCAGAGTCCAAAGGACGAGAAATTCCAATCCAATATTCTTTTCAAAAAGAATACCAAAATTTTCCCCAAAAAATTCCTCTTTTCCATTTTCCCTCCTACGGGTTCTTGAAAATCAATCAACAACAAAATCCAATTCAGCACTAGAAAAATCCAATTCCCTTACCCAAATAAATTTTCCCAGCCCCTCATCGACCTCCCTAACTCAAACACAGCCCCTTACTGGACTCCTGTGACCAACCCAGCCCTGCGAAAGTCGATGGCCTAAGATTTCTTCCTCTGCATGTGATCTGATTTTACAACGATGGTATTTCATCAACCCAGCGAGAATCTAGCATGGGTCTTGGCCGAAGCTCTCGATGGAGCTCGCTCTGGGTCTCATGACCCCTATGATGGCCGACCATTAAAATCCGTCGCACCGTTGCGGTGCAAATCTATCACATAGGAGGAGGGGGATTCAAAGAAAATTTAGATGACATTAATGGCGTTCCTATGCATAAGGGAGAGGAAGAAAAGGAAGAAAGCTGAGAGAGCTTTTTTTGTTTTTCTATTTTTGTTACATTTTGTTTTCTGTTAAAATTATTAAATTTTTCTTAATATTATTCATTGTTTTTGCTTACTTTTTTATTCTTCTTATTTTTTTAATTTTAATTTCTTAAAAATTACTAAGAATTTTACTAAAATAGCCTTAGATTTTAGTCACGTGTGTTTGGCATGTGATTATTTCCATACAAATTTTAATGGCGGTTAGTTAAATTAGTCTTTTTGTACCTAAATCAAAAGATTAGGGTCGGTTAAATTAAAAAAACTTAAGGACGAAATCGTAACATTTTAAAAAGGTTAGAGACAAACCATGCTATTTACTTTCTCTTTCAATATATATTTGTGATATTGAAATTCTAATTGAAAATACAGTTTGTATTGCAAAGTAAAGCCATGTTAGACATACCCAATATAACTAATGTGACCAGATAATGCAAAGTTTTCCTCCTCTTTTTTTTTCAAAACAAAAAAAAAGTTTCACTTTCTTTTTCAAATGAAAAAAAAACTTACATATTTCAAAACAATTCCAATGGGTGTTTAAAATTTCATTCATGTTAATGGTGAATATAAGAGGGGGTTTGGAAATTAACGTAACCCAACGCATATCATTGATTTTGTTTGTACTTCAAGGATGGTTTTGTCATTTTAAAAAAACTAAAGTAGAAAGTTAAAAGAATGGATAGTTTTTGTATGGTTTGAATAGCATAATGGATACTTTTTGTATTTCAAAAAATTCAAAGGTAAATGTTATATTTAAATAAAACTTAAGGGATACTTTTTGTATTTTCTCCTATAATTGATGAGAAATTTTTGTAATTAATTTTTTTTTTTTTATGTTTCAAGCAAGTTTTAGCTTCCTAGTGCTTGTACCGTTAAGTGTTAGCTAAAAGTTATGTTGGCACGAACACGACACGCGAATACGAATTACCAGTCTTATCTAACAGGTTATAACCCAACACTTGCACCGATGACCGTAGGTTGTTGGCTTTTTTTTTTTTAAAAAAAATGTTGCAAGCTGCTAAGTTTTAAATTGAAACTTGGTAGATTTTAAGTTAGAATTTGACAGGTTACAACCCGACACCTGCGCCGGCAACCGAAGACGGTTGGTGTTTCTTTGTTTCAAAAAAAAAATGTTGAAATCTTATAGATTTCAAATTAAAACCTAGCAGGTTACAATCTGACACTCTGCTCTGACGACTGGAGGCGAGTTTCATGATGAAACCTAGTAGGTTTCAAGACGGAACTTGACGAGTTCCAAGACGAAACCTACAAGGTTCTATTTTGGCATCCTGTGTTGAGTGAGTGGGATGAAAGGTAACTTGTTCTTTTAATAAAATGTCAATTTTAATAAGTGATATATTGGATGACATTTTTAATAAAGTGATACATTTAGTAGGCATTCTCCTAAATTACTTTTTTTTTTCCCTCACTTTGCTTTCTTTGTGAAGTCTATTTAATGTTTTTTTATTAGAAATGATTTGCTTTGATTTACAGTTTTGTATTTGTTTTCGTTTTTGTCTTTTTGTTTTTTTAGGGAAGAGAGTTCTCTTTTTAACTAGGTAGTATTCATAAATCACCAAAACTATAAAAGGGTCGTGAACAGAGTTTTCTTTTCGATTAAGGGGTTAAGCCACGGTGTTTGTGCAAGAGCAGGAAGGAAGCGAACAGAGTTTCGATCAAGGCAGAGATATTTTTTTTGTGTGTAATCTATTTTGACGTTTTATGATTATAAATTATTTGCTTAGATTTACAAAAAAACAGAAATATGTGCGACTGATTGTCATTTCTTTTTCTTACTAGCTAGGAATGGACGATAAACCCAACGAGATGGATATAATATCCAACTTGCCTGGTTTTATCTTACATCGAATATTGTCTTTTCTTCCGAGAGAAGAAGCTTCTAGAACCTGTATCTTGTCCAAACGATGGACTTCTGTTTGGGCAAGTCCTTTACACAAAATCCCAATACCTTTACACAAGCAGTTCGAAAATTAAAGAATTCATGAACGTTGTGGATAACTCCCTGCAAAAATTCATTCAGAAGAAGTTGCGAATTGGAGAGATTGAGGTTCAAAATGTATTCTGTGGATCCTAACTTGGTTTCGATGATTGATAGATGGATTTTGTTAGCTCTTGATAATGGTGTTCAAGAGATATCCGTCTTCGTCACTACAGATTTGAAAGGTTCTGCTAAAAATTATTATGCTTTGCCTGAGTCATTATTTGGGATCAAATCAGTTAAACCCAACTTCTTTTGGAATTTCAGCATCAGTGGATTGTGCAGCTCTTATAGATGGCCAGCTTTGGTGTTGTCGCCCAATGACAATATCTGTTCTCCCAGGTTCCATGTTCCAAAACAATTTCATATGTTTCCTAGCAAGAAAGAAAATACATGCCGGTCGATAGGTGGTTCATAGCTGGTATTGTTATATGAGATGTTTCTTCCTGTTATGTCCTGAATACTTGACAAAGATCATAAGTTCTTGAATGGTTTAGAAGTGTGGATGTCAATAGGAAGTGTATTGACAATCGCTATTATTGTTGTTTTCCTAAATTTGTAGGTTCTTTGGGAGAAGCTATTGGACAAGGAACACACCATTGTGATGTAATTCTTGTCGCATAGAATGCTGGCGACGTGACTTGAAAGCTGTAAAGATTGAGGGTTTCAGTCGACACATATTCATTTGTTTTGATGTAGACATCCATTCACACACTCGACTGTTTCTTGGTCATTATAAGATTTGAGCGTGCAATTCACAGGTTGGATTGAAAATTGTGCCATGATTTTGAGTGGCATATTTAATTTTTTTTTTTTTTTTTTCATGTTTCTCACTCTTTCTGTGCTTTCTAGAAAAAAAAGTTCAAGTATTACTGTTCGTCAGAAGCAACAATTGGGGGGAGATGTCATCTCCATGGACATATTAGTGACATGATCATTAACAAGAAGAACATTATTTTGAGGGGAAGAGAAAACACAATGTCTGTAGCCACGAAACGCATTGATCATACAACACTGAGCGTGGACCTGCTGTGGCCTCAAGCTAGAGAAAGCAGACTGATAGTTTCACTACTAATATGTTTTGTGACGACAATTCTTTGTCCTCTTTATATCAAAAAGGGGAGAAAAAGTGACACTTGCAGTACCATAAGGGGGAAGAAAGCAGCATAAAGGGGGAGAAAAAGTGAAACTTGCAGGACCATGCTCTTGGCTAACTCTTTTTTGCAAGCAAATATAATCTTGTGTTTTGGATGGATATGTGTGATATTTGTTTTGCAGGTGCTGGTAATACGTGATTTTTGATAATAAAGATTCCAAAGGGGGAGATTGTTAGGATGTGTTGTCATCTATTATAAAAAATATGCATGATTTTGTGGTGGTATTAGGAATTAATTACTGAATACTATCGGATCCCTTTTTATTGAGTTTTCGGTTTGTTTTCATTGACGGTGATAGGTTTTGAATTTTTAAAATGCGAAACTAATTGTTTTTGTTGCTATTTCTTTTTTTTGGAAAGTTTTGCGAGTAATATTGGGTATTTCTTTGATTTACTCTTGATTTATTTGAGTGTGATTTTCTTAAAAAAATTCGGAATAAAATTTGAGCAAAAAGGAAACTAACAGAGTTGACTTTTCTATTTTGTTTTTAGTTTCTAATTTTTGATTGCAAGAAACGTCCGTCTCTCTGCACAGTCAAATCATGGGAGCGTCTTTCAAGACATCTTTTAACATAACAGAGTCAAACTTTCCCTATTTGTTTCAAAGTGTAAATTTGACAACCACGATCCAAATTTCATTTGGATCTCATGCAGAATCAACCCTAGAAGTAGGGGAAGGAATTTGGACACTTCTTTAGGCTAGGCTTTGCCTATTTAAAGGATTTATATTGTGATTCAGTTTTAGAGTTTTATTGTGAGAGAAAACCAGAGTAAAAACCTTAGTGCTTTAGACTTCAATATATTGCTCTCATCGTCCGAGGAGGATTGTCCATGGATTGAAGGCTCAGAGTACTTCAATTGGATAGAAGGTGAGTAAAGACTACTTGGAGTCGAACGAGAAGTCTGAAAGAGGGCGAGCTGCAGAGGGAGTATTGTGAGTTCTAAGTTAGTGTAGATGCTTGGCATTCTTGTAATTTCAAACTTGGTGACTGTAATTTGCTATAGTGGCTCATTTTTAACTCTGGTGTGAGTAGCACCCGTGTTTTTTTTCTTGTAAGGGTTTTTGGCCATGCTAATCAACCATATCGATGTGTTCATCTTTTAATTTCCACAATGTTTCTTTATATATATTTTATCTTTGGTTATCGTTTACATAGGGTACCGTTAACATGTTCTGTACACACAAAACAGTGTTTGTTTTGCTTGTCAAAGTCTTAACACAACCTTAATATAAAGTCTGATTTCCCCACCGATGAAGTCTTAATGTCTAGTTTTTGTCCTTCTATATTCAGTTGTAGACTAAACTTATCCATCTAATAGTTCTATAAAGCATTGAATTTATATATTTAGTGGTTGAATTTAGTTAGTACCCAATTCCGAATCTATGAGTTCTTTAAATTTGCTAAATCTTGGTTTGAGCCATATCCATTATAATTGCCTCCATCTTGGCATATGCAAATTCCTAGAGCTTGATCGGTTTTAGATTGACTAGTAGTTTTAATTAATTTCATTTTTTTAAGCCCGTTGTAAGCCGTGATTGAGTAGTGGGAGAATAGGGAGGGAAAGTATCTGTCAAAGCACCATTGACAGATGCAATGCCTAGAGCTGGTTGACCAATATTTTCTCCAGACCCATATCCATCACAATCCAAATCCAATCAAAGATGCTCCTCATTTGCTAGTTATTCCCATTTAATTTCCTTTTACATGCTATATATGGTGAGTGTTGTAGTTATTAATTACAATACATTGATATTGTTGTAATTTACTTTTTTTTTTTTTTTGGTTCATTCCTTTTCTTGTCGAATGCTCAAAAATCAAAACATTTCTAGCTTGTTGCTGAAAGAGCTTGTTTGAAATGGTTTTACAGTTTATTGCTTATTTATTTTAAAAGCTGCTTTTTAACATTTTGGAAGAACACTTTTGAAACAAGTAAATTTTTTAGTGCTTATGAAAAGTTTTTTTTCCTTACCTTTTTGATCATTTAAGAATAACAAATGAAGGGTTCCATTTATATATTCAAATTACATTTTTTTAATACTAATAAAAACTTTCAAACACACATGTTTAAAAGCTCTTTTCTATGAATCATCTAAATAACACCTAAAAAGTATTGACTTATTCTTATCTTCTGTTGGTGTATTTGAGTGTTTAAAGAGAATGAAGCCAATGAATTTCTAGAAATAAAATAGTGTTTGATGCATATATAAACACTTTCTTTAAAGGTTTTTTTTGTCTTTACTTATTCAAGTTTACTAAAGAGTTTTTATGAAAAATTACCACCAAGATGCTACAAACTTTTAAATATAATATCTAGCAAAATATTGTGTTTCAAAATAATATATGAAATCTGTGGATTTTTTGAAGTTTATAAAATGACATGGGCGTGATTTCATAAAAAGTCATAATCGGTTTAACCTATACAACCTTTACATAAAAGCACCTATTCATTTGTAAAGGTATCTCTTTATTTTAAAGGTGTCTAATTATGTATAAACACAACTACTACAACAGATATACTCATTGTTAATAGGTGTTTAGATTTGTATGAAAGTATACAACTAATGAATACATCAATTCAAAACAACTCAAAAATAGAAATGCAAGAACGGGCCGGTCCGACCAGGCCCGACCCTTTCTCCTTAGGCCCACGCGGGCTGCTGGTCAGGCTAGGCCGGCCCATGAATTTTGTGGGCCGGGCCAGGCTAACCCATATTAGAATTACCTTGGCCTAGCTCGACCTATGGGCCAATTTTACGTGAGCCATGCTGCATCGTGCCATGGGCCGTGTCGGGCTGTGCCGTAGGCCTTGAATAGGTCAGCCCATCATGGGTTTAGATAGGCCACCCATCTAAGCATGCAATTTCAATTTTTTTATTTTTATTTTTTATTTTTAAATTTTTAAACAAGTTAATAAATATAAAAGTTTGAATAGTTAAGAGAAATATAAAAAGGGATATTTTATTTACGATTGCCTCATTAAAAAATTTTTCAAGGAAAACCTAGTGGGAGAAAACCTTACTTTTGTTTTTTAAAAGTAAAGTATGCCCAGAAAAAAAAATGAAAAGAAAAGAAAAGAAAAGAAAAAAAAGCTTACTAGGCCTATTATAACATAATATGTAAGGCCTTGTCTTAGCTTTGTTTCTTCTAAGAAACAAAGCATGCCTACAAGCAAAAAAAAAAAAAAAAAAAAAAAAAAAAAAAAACTATGATATAATGTGTGAGGCTTTTTACTAAAGAATGTTATACTCAGCTATGTTCACCCGTGAAGGAACATGAAAAAATATATCTAAATATATATATATATATATATAAAATTAGGCCACAATGAGCCTTCGGTGGCTGGCCCATTGTGGCCTGTATGGGCCTTACATGGGCCGGGATGAGTTGGCACGTCTAGACCCAGGCTCGGCCCAGCCCATGATTTTTCATGGGCCGTGCTAGGCTGGTTTATGAGCCGACATATGTTGGTCAAACCCAGCCCACCAGTATTTACTGGCCAAGTCGTGCCTTGAGCAATACCAGGCTGTACCACTGTAGCAAGACGAGCCCGGGCTGGCCCACGAGCCTCGGCCCATTGTTGCATTTCTACTCAAAAGACATATAATTTCAACATTTATTAGCTTGAATAGGTGCCTTGGCGTCAGCTTTTCGGCGCCACACTGTTTTAAAAATAGTGTCTCACTTGCTGATGTTTCACTGTTTTGAGTGCCGTGATGCTATTCACTGATAATATATACATTAAAATGTGTATTTTAATGTATCTAATAATCTCATGATATACTATATATATTACAATCTCTTCAATATTTTTTATTGTTTATGAGTAAAAAGGCACAACTATCCCAAACGGGTCTGATGTCACTCTTGGGACACAACCTGTTCTGATCTGTATCACCGTTCAAGCCTAGAAAAAGTTACCCATTTACGAAAATTTCCGGGTCTTATGAAGCGCTTTACTTATGTGAAAGGTACGTAAATTACTTGTGTGAGAATCTTCTTACAAGGGCCATCTTAGCTGCCAGGAAAATGGAGTTTGGGCCCTTGGTTTCCGACAAATCTCAATGGGATCCCATGAGCACTAAATGTCTTGCTTGCTGTTACAATAGATCTTGATTTTAATAATGGAGCTATCACGCTTTGAACTAGTACTCTTTGGGTCTAGTACACTTGGTTCTCTGGTTTAGGTAGATGCAGTGGGAACGCAAGCATGTGGTAAGGAGTCATTTTATTTTTTTTAATCCTTGTTGCTGAGGAGTCTTGCACAGCTCAGAATTCCTTTAAAAGAAAAAATAGTGGATGGTTTCATGGACTTGACAGAAAGTTTGAATTAAAAGTCAATTTGTTTGAATTTTTATAAGAGAAAAATACTAAAGGAAAAAGACTTTTGAACTTAAGCTTTCTTGAAACAAACAAGAGATATTTAGTCTATTTGGGGACATAAGTACGAATCAAATAGTTTTGATTCAAACTATTTTTGTAATAGAATTTTCTTTTACAAACTTTGAAGGAAAATTGTATTAAATATTTCTTTGTCAAAACTAGTTGTATTATAAAACAAGCTTAAAAATATCTGTAGTAAATAGTAATTTTAAGATATAAATATTAACGTAAATAATTTTTATTTGCACAGTAGATAGATTTAAGTTGTAAATAATTTATTTACTTCATTTCTTACTATGTGAATAATAATTTACAACATAAATAAATTATCTATATTGTAAATCTACAATTTACTATTAATATTTTCAAACCTTGATTTTTAATAATTTTTAAAAATATGTTATTTATCTCATTCTCTCAAATTTAAATTACGATAGTATTTTTAATTTAAATGGGCTCTTTAGTTTCTCTTTGGATTTTTCATTTATTTATGGCTCTACATAAAAAAGTAATTAGAAGAGTAGTTTAAATTAATGGTTTGAGTTGTAAATAATATAAAATCTTCATATGTTATAATAAAAAACTATAATATAAAAATTTTATATGTTATAATTTTTAAATTTAAATTAATGATTTAAATTACTTTTTTAAACACCCTAGCCCTAATAGTTTCGCTCACAGATCATCATGTGCAACAAACTTTTGAACTTTACTGCTAAATTATGAACTTGTAGCATCCTGATTATCTGCAGCTGCAAGTACCTGAACCTGGCGTCAGGTGTTCTGGATTCTACAAACGGGAAAGGGTCTTTTGTCTTGGCTTCTACCGCACTCCAGGGTTTGGCCCAATGGCGAAGCCTTCAAATCTGCCACAATAAGAGTAAACCTTTTGACTGGGGAAGGCATCATTTGGGGCCAGATCATAACATGTCAAAGTATTAAAAAAAAAGTTAAAAGGACATTTAGGAAGCTAAATTAAACCAATAACCTAAAATAATATAACAATTTAAGTTTTATAAAAGAACACATTGTAGTGAAATTGGTAAGTTTTAGTTCGAATTAAGTTCTTAAATAGGTTGTTACTATTCTTTTAAAGCGTGCAGATTGAACCGTAAGAAATAGTAAAGAGGTAAATTTTTAGAATTAAGCTGTTTGAAATATCAGTTGTAATTAATATTTTAAGTTTAAAAACTATAACATGTGAGAGCTTTTGTTAAGAGTTTTATATTGTTTATAATTAAAACTGATAAATTGAAACAAATGTTCCAAATAGAGGGTTAGAAGGTAAATCAAGACACATTTGTTTACCAACAAAAAAAAGATCTATATAATATAAGATAAAAAAAAAAGGGGGGTGAAATAAGATGTAGCCGTGTTAATAAAATAAATTTACCACAAGCGTTCTTTTGTGACGCATAACAACGAGATTCTTCTTCTTCTTCTTCTTCTTGTTTAAATTGTTTGTTCACAAAAGAATCATATTGTCAACAATCTGTGAGAAATTCTGCCTCCTTAGAAATGGAAGTCCATGACGAGGTAGTAAAAGCTTTTTAATTTTAACCAATCCTTAAAGCGGGTGCTTGCTAACTGCTTTTTGAACCATAAACTATTATTTGGTTTAAATTTTATGAGAAAAATACAATAATAAAAGGTAGTTTGAGCCATAAATTATGATTCAAACTGCTCTCCCAAATGGATGGTAAAATTTTACAAATTTGGTCTTAGTAGATTTTGTTGTAAAAAGATTTTATTGCATTTAATAACTCCTATCAAAGTTCATGTTTTCTAAAATAAGGAAAGGATTTGGGGAATTAAAATCTGTTGTCTTTTTTCTTTGTTCTCTTGATTACTCTTTTAATTAAAATTTGATATCTAAGTGAATTACTTAGTTACTTTTAACATTTAGGCCCTATTTATATGTTAAGGTTGTTAAATTTAAATGGTGTATTTAATAGCAACGAGAGATAACCAAAGAGGCAGAAAACTAAAGACAACACGTCTAGTTTGGATTTGGAGCATGGATTGCAGCTCTTATCCTAGAGTTTAAATGGTAACCTTTGAAGATATTATATATCTTTTATCATTTTTGTAGCCGTTTTTTTTATTTTCCTTTTTTCTATGCCAAATTTGACAATCAATTTATAGGGTGTTTGGTAAAAGTGGTCAAAACCACTTTCTCAGTTACAAACAATATAAAGCTTTTATATGCTACAGTAACAATAAAAAAATCACTATAGTGTAAAACTCTCACATACTATAATAAAAACAGTTTTAACCACCCTACTAAACACTCTATTAAACACAAGCGTATGGTTATAGACTACGTAAGATTCCTTGGCTCAAACCTTCCTTAGATTTGGTCAACGCAATAGTTGCTCCCGATGTAGCTCCACTGTTTGATTTGATTTTAATAGATTTTTATGTTTGTGGGTTTTTAAGCTCTGAAAGGGGAATGCTTATATCAAAAAAATTCACAACTTAGTTTAAACTATAAAATTATGGTTCAAATTAATTTTATACTCTTATAAAATTTGAATCTTAAACTAACTTTGGTTTAAATTCTCAGTTTGAACTACGCTCCTAAACAGCTTCATTAACGCCCAAGGCTTTCTCTTGGACGCAATTTATTTAGGTGGATTAACTAGTGCATTCAAATCCTCTTTTGGCTTCTAAAACCAAATAAAACCTAAGCTCAAGTTATACCGCAAACTTGACGACCATGAATGAGTTGAATGTGAAGGTAGAGCCAAAGAAGTTGGTGTTCAAGAAGAAGAATGAGGAGCAAAGTTACGAGCTCACTTTGGAGGGTCCAAAATTGTTGAGAGAATAATTATTCGCTCTTATTGGACCTATTTGCTTTTACAAGCACTATTAATGAGGACGAAAAATAAATTAGTGAGTAAAAAGATAAATAAGAAGTTACCAAGTTTTTCCTTCATCTTTTTTTTTTTCTTTTTTTTGGTTCCATTTTTTTACCATTTCACTTGTATACTTAATTTGTGTTATTGTCACCTTCTTTTCGGTTTTGTTAAAGGAGAAATTGTGGCCCCTGATTTTGATATGTTTAAAATCTTGCTGGAATATTTCTCTTAATTATATAGTGGGCCCTAAATCTTATGGACAATAAGTTGCAGGGATGAAAATATAGATTCTCCTATTTTGTTATATTATAATATTAACACCCTGGTAAGGGTTTAATCATTGTGAACCTGTTGTAAATTAAAGCTTTCAGAAAGCTAAAACAAAGATAATTTGAAAATGCAATAATGTTAAAGTTTAGCAAAATGCTATATTTGATGTTAAATTTATCATCAAGTATAATATATGTCAAAGTTAGCATAAAAAATAAAATAATATAAGAGAGTGATTTTACCATTAAAATGCTAAAACTTTATATTAGCACACTAATTCGGCAATGCATAAAGATGTTCTAACATGGTAAAGGTGAAAATCGATTTAAAGATTTGTACAGAATTGTAGTTAAACATAAAGTTTCTAAGGCATTTATCAAGCCCGAAGAATAGATTTCTCATCATATATTCATAAAGACAAGGCGATCTTAAAAGAGAGTTCAAAGTTGTTGAAGAAAATAATGCCCTTATCTTCATAATTTGATCAAAGCTAAGAAATCCCAACTTGAAAGAGAATCAAAGGTTCATATTTTTCACAGGCTGTTTGAAGAATCAGTTGGAACATGCGTTTTAAGTTTAAAAATTATAACATATGAGAGCTTTATATTGTGGATACCTGTTGCTTTTTACCGTAGCTGTTGAGAGCTTTACACTGTTCACAGTTAAAAACTTATAAGTTAAAACGAATGTTCCAAACAGTGGGTCAACCTTTCCTTCACTAGTACCACTGTTTATGTGATTTTCTCATCTTCTATTCAACTTTGTTGTCTCTAATATATAGAAGTACCAATATTAGACATCTATGAGGTTGGGACCTTCCAAAGCTCCTCTGTCCATATTTCTATATTAGAAGATTTTCTTGTATGAGACTTTTCTTACCAAGGCCATATTTGTTGCCATGGAAAACGGAGTCTGGACCCTTAGTTGTAGCCAAATCTCGATGGGATCCCATGAGCACTAAATGTTTTGCTTGCTGTTGTAATAGATCTTGATTTTAATAATGGTGTTACCACCCTTGGAATCAGTACTTGTTGGTTATCTGGTTTAGGTAGACGCCGTGGGCAAGCAAGCATGTGGTAAGAAGTCAATATATATATATATATATATATATATATATCATCCTTGTTGCCGAGAAGTCTTGCACAATTCACAATTCCTTTTTTGAAAAATTACTAGAGGTTCAAGTCAAATTTGTTTGAATTTTCATTAGAGAAAATAACGCAGCGAAAAGGGTTTTGAACGTAAACTTTTTTGCTCAAACCGTTGAAACAACAAGGGGTAAATAGCGATTATCACAATTCTGTTTTTAATTAGTAAAAAAATATTACGTATTCATCAACACTTGTGTCGATAAATAACATGCCTCCATTAAACAACAAGCTGAATCCCTATCTTTGCTATCAAAATTCGATCTTATTGATATATAAAGATATGCAAGTAAATTCTTCTAGGGCAATGTTAGGGACAGTAATAATATACAACACCACATTCTAATAAACAGTAACGGGACGTTTGAGAAATGTAGTTTAAACCAGTTTTAGTTAAAAATATTGTAGAATATGAGGGCATTATATTGTAGTTTATTTTTTCTTGATACTATAGCGTATGAGAATTTTTCATTGTAACAACCAAAAGTTTTGATTGAAATTAAGATTACTAAACATCCTATAAAAATTTCACTTTTATTAGTTACTACCCATGAGTTCTTCATTCATTTATGACGCTAAGTCTTGCCAATGGATCATCAAGTGCAACACATTTTTAAACTTCAGTGCTAAATTATGAACTTGTGGTTTTGGTAGCATCCTGATTATCTGCAGCTGTAAGAGCCTGAACCCGATGTCAGGTGTTCTGGATTCTGTATATGGTAGGGGTCTTTGTTATAGCTCCTACCACGTACCAGGGTTTGGCCCAATAGTAAAGGCGTGAAATCTGCCACAATAAGAGTGGACCTTTTGACTGGGGAAGGCAACATATGGGGCCACATCATAATATCTCAAAGCAAAGCATGAAAAAAAAAAAAAAAGATTAAAAGGCGTTTAGGAAGCCAAATTGAACCAATTATCTACATGTAAAACAATATAATAATTTAAATTTTAGAAAAGAATACATTGTAGTGAAATTGATAAGTTTTAGTTCAAACAAAAATTTTATATGGGCCATTACCGTCTCTTTTGAAGGGCCGGATTGAACCGTAAAAAATAGTAAAGAGGTAAAATTCTTAGAAGGCAAATAAAAGAACATTAGTTTGCAAATATATATATATATATATATATAATATTTTTAGTTACTCTGCCGACAGGTTGTAAATTTGCTTACCTGTATACGTTTTGCTTGATTCATGATAAAGTGCTTATTTGTATACTTGGATCTGAAATGTTGTGAAGTTTCGTTTGTAATTAACTTATAGGGAAAAAACCATAATATTTCCCCAATTGCCTTAAGCATTTCCCTAACATCTTTTGTTAGATGTTTGCACCATTTGGTCCATCAATCAACATACATTAGCAATTTGATGACAGTTGCAATGAAATTTTAAATCTAAAATCCCATTTACTTAATTAAAAATTTTATGCCCAAGTTGTCAGCTTACATTAGCAATTTGATCACAATTGCAAATTGAAAAGATAAGCTACTAGAAGTATCTATTTTTCAGTTGTTAAGTCTACAAATGAAAATGATTTTATTTAAATCTAATGGTTTGAGAAAATGCACTATTGATATGAATACCCAATAAAGAAAGACCCAACTAATAGTCTAGAAAGGAGAAATTTCTTTTGGTTTAAGAGTGTGTCTGTTAACGCAGCTAGAACTAAAAATTAAAATAATTTTATTATGTAAAACATGTGAGCTTTATATTGTAGCAGTTAGAACGGTATTTTTCAAGAGGTTTCAAAACTAACCCCATCTGTATAACTCTAGAACATTAATATCTCCAATTAATTAATGGTACACTTCCTAAAAGAGGACAAACAAAAAACAAGAAAATTTAAAGCCAAACAAAAACCTTATACACACACAAGCATTAATCACAAGCATTAAAATATCACCAAAATAGCCATGCACCATGCCAAGTCCACCTTGTCCTACATTAATTACCTCCATAAATTCTCACACCACTTCGATATCCATAAACTAATGCATATAAAACCCCACCCCAACGTGCACCGTCCCTGAAATCCAGGACGTCCCGTCTTTCTTTCCACAGAGTCTACCTCTTTTTTTGTGCAAAAAAACAAAAAAACAAAACAAAATAAAGCAAAGACTTTTCTTCTTACTTCCCCCCTCATTTTTTGACAGCCAAAAAAAATGTCGGTTCTGGTGAAAACGGACTCAGAAGTGAGCAGCCTGACGCAGTCGTCTCCGTCGCGGTCACCGGGCCGTGGCGGCAGGCCCGTATACTACGTGCAGAGCCCATCAAGGGACTCCCATGACGGCGAGAAGACAACCAACTCCTTCCACTCCAGCCCGGTGCTGAGCCCAATGGGCTCGCCGCCGCACTCCCACTCCAACTCGTCGCTCGGCCCCCACTCCCGCGACTCGTCCTCCACGCGCTTCTCCGGCTCGAGAAAGCAGAACAACAATGGAAATGGGTCGAATAGGAAAGGGTCCAGTTGGAGGCCGTGGAAGGACCGGTTTGATGCCATTGAAGAAGAAGGGCTTCTTGATGATGATGGAGTTTCAGGTGGTAACGGTCGTCGTGGATATTTTCTTGCTTTTGTTATTGGGTTTTTGGTTCTCTTCTCTGTGTTTTCGTTGATTCTTTGGGGTGCAAGTAAGTCTCAAAAGCCTGTCATTACTATGAAGGTACATCACTGCACTACTTTTCTTTTCTTAAATTTAGAGAATTTTTCGAGTAATGTTGTAAAAAAAAAAAAAAAAAAAAAAAACTTTGTGCTTAGTTTCAATATTGTATGAATGGTACAAGTTTTGATTATTTGTCTTTGTGTCACTAATATAATGTAACACATATTTTGGTTATTTTCTTTAATTTGTCACATTGAAGTATTTATTATAACTACCGATGATAATAGTAGAATGCACTATAATTGCTAGAACATGTATGATATTGTGGTAATAAGAAGGAATTTATTGAAAGAGTTATTGAGACATAGGAAATAATTCTGATCAAAGAATTACAACATGGCTCCAATTTATTCTCTGTATATGATCCAAAATGATATTATTAAAATTATTATTATATAACTCAAAATGGTATTATTAAAATAATTACTATGTAATTATAGAATATAAACTGTGACATTATTATAATTACTTTGTAATTACAGCTATCTTTATAATATTTTGAAAAGTGTCATAAATTTTTTCTAGTGCTATAAAAAGGAATAAACTATTATTAAATAATTCTTTAATTAGCTCAATAATATTGTGTCGGCAGAGCATTACGTTTGATCAATTTGTGATCCAAGCCGGAGTAGATTTTTCAGGAGTGGCCACTGAAATGGTGTCCATGAATTCCACAGTGAAGCTCACCTTTCGAAACACAGCAACATTTTTTGGTGTCCACGTGACTTCCACGCCTCTAGATCTCACCTATTCTCAGCTCACTGTAGCCACTGGAACCGTACGAACTCATGTCACATTTTACTTATTGACCTATATCTAGCTGTTCAAGTAAAACTACTTCGGATTAAAAAACTGTTCGGTGATAAACACCATAATTAATAAAAAAGTAAACTTTATAATTTTTAAATCTCACATTGTTGGATCCACTTTTCTTAATGTGTGGTGCTATTTAGTGCTAATCACAAGCAATTCTTGAGTACTTTTTGAGTTGTTTGTTTTATTACAGATCAAGAAATTCTATCAGTCAAGAAAGAGCCAGAGATCTATCATAGTGACGCTAAATGGAAAGAATATTCCATTGTATGGAGGGGGATCGAACCTGGGAAGCTCGAATGGTGCACCGACTCAGCCGGTGCCATTGACACTCAACTTCATGGTTCGGTCAAGAGCTTACGTCTTGGGAAAATTGGTGAAGCCTAAGTTTTATAGGAGGATCCAATGCTCAGTGGTTATGGATTCTAACAAGATGAATGTAGCCATCCCGCTCAACAACAAGTGCACTTACCACTAACACAAGAAAAATGCTTGATTAGTTATATACATATTCCGGCGGTAAAATCTTTCCCCTTATCTTTGATATTGAGGTCTAAAGTTTAAATC
>CAMOHE010043497.1:0-61260 GCA_946598075.1 Artocarpus hirsutus | reverse complement strand
CCTTTTTTCAAATCTACTAAGAAAAGAAATTTTCTTTCAATTTAGTCCCTAGGACGTTTTTGTCAAAATCCTCTTCAAACTTTCAAATATACCCCTACAGAGACCATTCTATGCCTAACTCAAATCATTCTCATGCTCAAACTCCATTTTTGTAAAGTCTAACCTTAAAATTGTAAAAATATTATTTTATGCAAAAACTACTATTTTGCATCATAAATCAAAATTTCACCATCTAAACAGGTCATTCATCACATTCACATGTAATTCCATCAACCATAAGCTCAAGAACTCATATGGACTTAAGAAGATAAAAATCCAAACAAAATTCCTTAAATTTCAAAACTTTGAATACAAAAACTTACCAAAATGACCTCCTTTTGATTTCTAACCTTGAAATCCCTTTTGATCTGCCTTCCAAACTCCATTTTCATGCAAAAATGCCGTGGGTTAATATTCTCCTTGCAACTCATGAAAAACCCCTTGAAAACTCAATAAAAAGTTTAGAATTTCACCTTGAATCTTGTGAAAATCCTTGGATTTGCTTTTAAAATTGTTTAGGGGTTGTTTTTGCAAAGTTTGGGGTTGAGAAAACTTTTTTGAAAGCTTCCTTCAATGGTTGCCGAACTTTGGAAAGAAGAAAGAGAAAAAATTTTGTGATAACCATGCATTAAATGCATTCTTATCCCATTTGGTGACTCATGGTAACCCATGAGTATATCACTAGGTGTCCTCATAGGATTGGGCCACCTTTTAGGGCTTGGTGGCCCAATTACAAACTAACAAGTGTCCACTTTGTTGGTCTAAAAATTTACATAGTGTAATTTTTTGTCACGCAGTTTTTTTCTTATAGTGCCGTGGTCAAATCAGTGTATTTTCTATTCTTAGATTGTATAAAATTATTTAGCTTACTTTTCATTCAATTTCGGAGGCCACTGATAACATTTTTTGTATTTACATTATTACTTAGTAGTATTCTTATACTGCTTCGGCCTCCTCTTTACCCCAAGTTAGGGTTTGGACAACCTCTGTGTCCTATTTTCGTTCTAATCATTCATTTATTTATATCACAATTTTACAGTTAATTGTGATATGAAATTCATTTTATGGATACTATTTACAGATTTTTAAGTAATTCAACTCATAAAATCTGTATTTCACCATATTTAACATTTCATCACATTTGCCATAAAATATGCAATCAATGCCGTTTACTCATACTTTATCGTAATTTTGTACAAAAATTACAACTTTTACAAAAATCACATTTTTTTAAAAGTAAATTCATTAATTAAACCCAATTAAATATTAAGTTTTATTAATGTAATTTTCTCGGTCATTACAATATGAGAGTGAGAAGTTTTAAGTTTTTTAGAGTTATTATCATTTATCTCAACATTAAGCAGTAAGTCCATCTTAGTTTGATAAAATATAGATTATTTTGCATCCATCAGAACAGATCAAAGATTTGTTTTTACGAATCACCACTTTATTATTAAAAAACCAAATAGGAGTCTTTAAATAAACAAGCTACAGAAATTAAATTCCTTTTAAATTTAGGAACATAAAAAGAATCTCGTAAAATTAAATTCCTATAATTATCAAAATAAATATGGATGTCTCCCACTGCTTCCGCTAAGACTAAGCATCCATTGCCCATCCAAAGCATGAAGTCTTCATGAAGCAGACTTCTCATTTCTTTGAACCCCTGTAGAGAAACACAAACAAGATTAGTTGCATCAGACTCTATGACCCAAATGTCACTGGATTCCTCAACTATACAAGTTTCTAAATATAGAAGATCACACCTACCTCCTTTGGAAAGGAAGTTCTTGCAATACTTTTTAATGTGCCCGACCTTCCTATAGAAGAAGCACTTAAGCTTCTATGGGTTCTTCTTCTTCTTCTTCTTGCTCTTGTTGTTAGTAGGAATAGAAGACTTCCCATTCTTAGCCCGTTGTTTCTTTTCATTCCCAGAATTGGGATTGGAACTAGAAACAGCCGCCAAATTGGCCTCGCCACCAGCAGGAGACTCTCAGATCAATAATTCAAACTCCTATAACTGTTTCATCAACTCTGTTAGGTCATAACCCGCCTATTGCTCAAATTAAATATAGCTTTAAACAGAATAAATTCCTTTGATAGAGTCTCAAAGACCATTGTCATTTGAGTTTCAGCATCAATGTCAACTCCATTGGTTTGAGCCTCAGCGAGGTAACCCACGACCAATATTATGTGCTCATTTATAGATGTCCCTGGCCTCTGTTTACAGTTTAAGAGTTTTCGAAGTGCCCCTTGTCGCTTTGTTATGGCCTGGCCTCCAAACATGTCTTCAAGATTATCCAAGATCTGCTTCACAGTCTCATAATCTTCTTGTTGAGCCTGCAGCATGTTATTAATGCTGGCCATAACATAGCAGTGGGCATGATTGTTTGCATCTTTCTAGTGATAATATGCTTGGAATTGATCGTTGGTGGAATCCCCCGTAGGCTCGGGAGGATAAGGGGTTGTCAGTAAATTTCAATTTCTCAAAGGAGAGGACAATATCCAGGTTTCGTTTTCAATCATTATAATTCTCTCCGGTTAATTGGTTTTTGTTACATATTGAAGATAAAACGTTTTTAGACTTTTTTAATCTACAATAAAGAATCATATACCAAACATAAGCAAACATATCATTATAATCTAGAAAGATAACACAATCAAGTAAAAACATACAAATGTGTTTATGTGTCAAAACCTTGAAAATATCACAACCTTACAACGATAATTCCCAACTCAGAATTCAACAAGCTCCTAGGGGAGTTATACCAAATTCAATCAGCAACATGGATCTCTTCTTGATTAATATATGCCATCCAAGACTCGTATGATCCAGCATATATTAATAATCGATTCTTTGGCCATTAATTTTATTAATAGAGCTCCTAAGGGAGGTTAATAATAAAATTAAAATGAGTGTATAACCATCGTTTTAATATTTTATCTACGATTTATAATCACCACCTAGGGGTGTGTAATCATAAATCATGCTAAAATACCTTATCATCTCGAAGATCCAATCTGATACATGATAGAAATCCTTTCCTAGAAGTCGGGACCACCATGTTCTTCCTATGGACCAACGATGGAGGCCTTAGGTCCTCTCTTCGAAAACCTTCTCCTACTTAATCTTTTGAAATCAAGGATTTATTTTTAAAAGATATGCATGAACAATTTTTATATGAGCAGCACTCCCAATTTTATATGACATATTATCAATATACATGGCAAATCATATTATAATGTAGACAAGCAAAGCAATCAAGCAAAGCTACAAGCAAAATAATAATAAATAACCGTAATGTTATGGTTCCTCCCTAGAGAATAGAAAAACAAAGATTACAAGTGAATAATCGAAACACATTTTCGATTCTTCATCCTTGAATCCGCAAGCTGTATCTTTCTTCATGTAAATCCCATCTCCAAGTCTTCAATACTCTATATTTTCAGTCAAATCCAAATTTAATGTTTCTTAGAATTGTCCCAAAAATAAGATTAAATCTATCTTGAAAGCTGCACCTCTTTCTAGAAAATTTTTTAGCTCTCTGCCGGCAACCTGGTCTAGGTAATCGGCCTACCGGTCATGACCCTTCGGCCTGCTGATCTTTTTAGGTCGGCATGTTGGTCCATGACAAATCGGCCTACCAAACTAGAAGTTTGGCTTGCTTTCAGAGCCACCTGATTTCTACCTGCTGATGGCCAACCGAACCTCACATTTGGCCTGCTGAACTGGAAGGTTCAGCATGTCGACCGAGCAGAAACCACCCTTTCTAGAAAATACAATTTTAATGCAATTTATCAATTTTATTCTCAACAATTCAAAAACATAAAATTAGAGACTCAATAAATACCTAAGAACGCCATCATCTATCTTATGGGTCCGTCTTTTCTGAATGATTATTTAATTACCAAATTTTTACAAATTTAAAATTAAATAATAATTCCTAGATGGAGATGATAATCCGTCATTTAAACACATGAAAAACCTAGATGCACATTCTAACCTATAAAGAACCATAACTAGTATAAATTAATTAATTAATTAATAATTAATTAATTAATTAATTAACTATAATTAATTAATAAACTTTCACCATATAATCCATGACAACATAAAATTATATAGAAACCTAGAGTCCCAACTTTCTATAAAATTAAATTCAAGTATAGGAGAGATCAAGATCGCATAATTTATACATATAACATGATTCCAAACTTGTAAATTTACGTAAAAACCATGGCTCTGATACCAATTGTTGAAAAAATAATACATAGCAGAATTTTAAAAATTTTATATCAGAGTGTTTTCTAAAACACAAGTTTGACATGCTATATGCATAAATTAACCAGATCTTACTAACCTCTATGTATCGAAAAGCTCCCGCAATCAATGAAGAAAAGTAACATTCCAGAAGGACCTTTGGAAGGACCTCAACTAACTGGCCTTCTTTGCTATGCTCTATCCACAATCGGAGTAAGTGTAGGCTCACACGTATAGCTCTTCCACCAAGTAACTTTCCTTCCAACCAATTGAGAGAACCCAAAGCTAGTGTTCATGATTTGTGAACAAAAGGTCTTAGGGAGTTTTAGAATCTCACTGGTAGAGTTTTACTCTTAATCTCTCAACTAATCTAAATAATAGTGAGACTCACTCTCTTTTTATAGAGGTTAGGTCCAAGAGTCAGTTCTTATCAGATGATGCCTCAAAATTCGAATCAAAATCAAATTCGGATCAATATCTAGCGAAATCTACTTGAAAAAGTGTGATCTTTTTATCGCACATAGGCAAGCTGATTTGCCTAACCGGCGGGCCGAACTTACCCCATCGGTAGGTTGAACTTGAAGATCGGCATGCCGAACAATCGATAAAAAAAATCTCAGCGAATCTTTTATTTTCCACCCAAGATTTTATAGGATAAAGTCTCAGTTTTAATTTAAATAACCTAATATAAAAGTTTTTTAATTAAAATAACTTTATCTATATAATCTCTAAGAAAATAAATGAATTCCTTATAATTCTACAAGTTAATCTTGATTTAATTTATTCAAAATTAAATCAACTAATAAACAGACAAGAATTATCCGATCCCAATAATTCAACAAGTTTATCTTGAATTAATTTTGTCACAAAATTAATTCAACCGATAAACAAATATGAATTATTTGGTTCTTCTAAATTTCAACAAATCTAATAAATCTGACATAAGTCACCAATTATTGAAAAAACACATCGTATCATTATAAGATTTTGTGAGCTAGCAAAAGGGACCAAATGGACCTATATAGTTCAAGCTCCTGATAATTATGAAACCCCATATCCCAGATATACATTTTATAATTTTCAACTCCAACGCTACTCCACTAAAAGCTTGAAGCTGCACTCTCGAGCTATACAAAATTACAAAGCCTATGTAGCTAAGTCTCTATGACTTATCATAGTGTATCGTATCCTCATAGGATTATCCATAATCGGCTTAAGGACATGTTCTATCCTACCTTCCCGATTATTTTTATCTTACGTTTCATTATCTCACCATCGGAAAACTTACTATCTAAAGATAGTACACCATTCGGTTACACTTATGTATCCTAATGGTTGAGTGTTCCAGTTTTTCAATTACAAGATAATGCATATAAGAGGTTATCGCTACTCCTAAAGAGGAGCTATGGATTCCATATCTATGAATAACAAGTCTACGCTATCAAGAGTCATGCCTCCAACGTACCGGCATGCATACCATTATTAAAATGTGGGTGCCATCCTTTGGTACATCAAATGACACAAGTCAAGACAACCGGACCCCTATTCATCTCAGGATTAAGATACAATACAAATAATTGTCTAAAGTAAATCGATTTGCCGAGACAGAATTATTAATCCAAATCAATTCGCTTTATGTCTCGATTCAACACATCATCACCTATGACAATGTGCTAATGTTTCTATTTACGGAGTCCACCTTCGATGGTCAAGACAAATCATCTCCCAATAGGGATATGGACAACATAACAATCTTTACATGAATAAAGCACCCAACTTTATTTCCTTGATTGCAGATCTTATGTTTAGACCGTCACCTTAAGAATCGTGTCTTCCGCATAATCTGTCCATCATATGCCTAATTCTTAAAGGTTTAGACCGACAGTCTCAGACTATTGTTTGTTTAACATACATTCGACAAATATGAATGTAAAGAGGACAAGATTTGGTATATAAATGATAAATGAATTCTTTGTTGATAAAAATATCTCCAAAAATATATTACATTTTTACTCCTTAGAGCATACATGTCTAACAATAAAAACCAACCCTTTTGGAAAGAAAAATTCCTAGCTTGTGTCTCTATCCTTCCAAGTGATAAAGTGAAAACGGTTTAACGCATGGGAGTTGATCAGCAATTTTTAAAACGCATGTTTGGCCTACAAACTTCAAAGCAACTTTGAAGAAAACAAAACAAAACAAAAAATTACAGTGATTTAAAAAAAAAATACAGTTAGTTCTAGTACAAAAACATGCAATACATACGAGCAATTGGGTATGGCTTAGGACCTCACCTTTGTTCGATTCTCTTTGAGGTTCTCCCCCTCGATTCTCTTTGAGGTTCTGCTCCTCGGTTTATACCGGTGTATGGATTATTGGTGATGATAATGTTTGCGCGTAATAATTAAGTCTTTTTTCTGTTTGCCGTTTGACACTAGAGTAACAATTATTAATAATTATAATAATATGTGATAATTACTGATGTAAAAATCAACACTAGTAGTGCTGTTGAAATGTTATGTTATTAAAAAAGTTAATCATGAATGAGCAACTGCAGTGTATTTGGATCTGGAAACAGGCCCGACTGCCATGTGCTCTGGCCCCCGGTGTGGTCTTGTGCTAAACTCCATAATGTTTTAGAACATTTTCAAATTGCCTAGTACTACTTTATGTCTTTGTTGGAGATTTTATCGGATATTATGGGAAGATAATATCTTTGTAAATAATCAATATAGGATTTTTTAGGATATTGTTATCTACAATTAGTTATTTCCTTTTTTGTTTTTAATTTTTCCCTAATTTCTGTAGATTACAGTTGTGTATATGAAACACAATATACATCAGATGGAATAGAAGAAAATATTCATTTTCTCAAAACACTTGCTTCATGGTATTAGCGCCACCGACCTAGTGACCCATGGCCTGCTAAAATCCAGCAACGACAGAAAAGGAGGATTTGGAGAGCACCAGCGGACAAACCTCCATGCGAGCACCCACTGGATTATCGACTCCCTCATACGACAATCAGTCTCTACAAATTACTCAACATAAACTAAATGGAGCCAACTTCCATGAATTGTTCCAATCTGTCATGTTGATTGTTCATGGTAAAGGAAAGGCTGGGTATCTCACAAGAGCGGTGGCAAAACCAGAAGAAACAGCCCCAAACTTCGGGACATGGGAGGCAGAAAATTCCATTGTTATGGCCTGGCTTATCAATTCAATAGAGCTAGACATAGGAAGGACGTATCTCTTTTGCAAAACAACGAAGGAAATTTGGAAGTTTGTACAAGAAACTTATTTTGATTTGGAGAATACTTCCCAATGCTTTGAAGTTAGATCAAAGATTTGCAATACTGGGCAGGGAAATATGACAGTCACAAAATACTACAATTCCTTGGTGGAGTTGTGGCAGGAGATGGACCTCTTTTATGATGTTGGATGGCACTGTCCGACAGATGCCCAAAAGTACAAAAAACTGCTTGGAAAAGAGCAGGTATTTGATTTCTTGTAGGGCCTAAACTCTGACTTAGATGAAGTTTGTGGGAGATTACTTGGAATGAAGCCCCTTCCATCACTCCGAGAGGTGTTTGCAGAAGTTTGGCAAGAAGAAACACGGAAACGGGTTATGCTACAACCTGTTTTAGATTTTGGTCAGGTGGAAATACAGGGGTCAGCACTTGTAGTATATAGGCATGAAGGTGCTTGTGGTTCACAACCAAAAGAAAAGCTATGGTGTAACCACTATCACAAGCCAAATCACACTCGTGATGTTTGCTGGGATCTCCATGGAAGACCTACAAACAAGAAACAAAAAAATCAAAGAGCACAAATTCGCACTGCACAGGTGGCTGAATCTCAAAGTACAACAGTGAATGGTCCTGGCCTTACAATTGAATAGGTGGAGATGCTTCGGCAATTATTGACCAAATCGACTGCTTCCTCTAAAACTGATTCACAGTGTCCTCCCACGGCTAATGTTGTAGTGACCCAACAAGGTAATACAAGCCACTCTCTTTCATCAATGGTTATGAAAAGGGGGGCTAGATTATTGATACAAGTGCCTCGGATCATATGACGGGCTCTTATGAAGCATTTGACTCATATGAAAGAAGTGATCAAGCAATAGATGTGTGGGTGCCAGATGGAAGTATCCCTCCTGTAGTAGGAAAAGGGACAGTTTGTATTTCAAACTTATCCTTAAAAAATGTTCTACATGTGCCTAATTTGACATGCAATTTAATTTCAGTAAGTAAGTTGGCAAGAGATATGGACTATGTTGTAACCTTTTTTCCTTCTCACTATGAATTTCAGGACCGATCTTTGGAGAGGACGATTGGCAGTGCTGAGGAGAAGAATGGCCTTTACTGTCTCTTAATAATTGGTGATTCCTCCAAAGTTCAATCACCAAGAAGTTTGTCACTTTCACTCTCATCTAATTTAGATATTATGTTATGGCATAGGAATCTAGGACATCCTAGTTTTCCTTATTTAAAAACCTTGTATCCACATTTGTTTATCAATAAAAATGACTCTTTTTTTCAATGTGAACAATGTATTCTTGCCAAACAATCTCGGAAGTGCTATTCCTCTCACACGTATGAACCTTCAAAACCGTTTCACCTGATACACAGTGACATTTGGGGACCATCAAAAGTTGTAATAGTGACTAGAACCAGTTGGTTTATTACATTTATAGATGATCGCACAAGGGTTTGTTGGGTCTAACTTATGAAAGATAAATCTAAAGCCTGTTCTCTATTTCAAAAATTTCATAAATATGTTCAAAATGTCTTCCAAACATCAATCCAAATTGTTCGTATAGATAATGGGAGAGAATATTTTTCAGATGAATTTACCCAATACTTGTATGACATAGGTATTTATCATCAGAGTTCTTGTGTTTCGACTCCCCAAGAAAATGGAGTGGCCGAGAGGAAAAATTGCCACTTAGTAGAAACGGCTAGATCACTTATGTTCACAAATTTTGTTCCAAATTCGTATTGAGGGGAAGCCATTCTTACCTCTTCCTACTTAATCAATCGCCTACCTTCCAAAATTTTGAGTTTTAGGACCCCAATGAGTGTTCTTCCAGACAATTTTCCACATATAAAACTACTCAATTCTCTACCACCTAAAGTGTTTGGCTTTACTACGTATGTGAGAAATCATGATCTAAGCTTGAGTAAACTGGCATGAAGAGCTCTCAAGTGTATATTTATAGGCTACTCACCAACACAAAAAGGCTACAAATGCTACTCTCCAAGTCTCAAAAAGTTCTTTGCTTTTTATGATGTTTCTTTGAAAGTCAGCCATATTACAATTCCTCTTTCTAGGGGAGAAATTGACTATAGAGAGTCATTGGGATCTGGCAATTTCTCTTCCCATTTCACAACCTATTTCCCAAGATCTTGTCTCAATTCCAAGTTCAAGTCAACTCATTCTTGAAAACTCTAATTCACAGAATCCTAAAGTGACTATTCAGGGGAAGAACCGGTAATTGAACAACAGCCACCAGAGAAACCTGTGTTGGTTTACTCATGAAGACCTAAAGCTCCTTGGCCTTCTCAAAAGTTCAACCTAGAACTGGTCTTGGAAGAAGTAGCTGGAGTAGAAGACTTGGATGTGCCAATTGCTCTTAGAAAAGGGAAGAGGTCGCATACCAAGTACCCAATTTATAATTTTTTGACTTACTCTTAGTTGTCTCCAAAATACAAGGCTTTCATAGCAAAGATTGATAGTGTTGAGATATCGAGGAGTATCTATCAAGAATTAGAAGAACTGAGATGGAGAGAAGTTGTTTTGGAAGAAATAAAGGCGTTGCTTGAGAATGGTACTTGGGAAGTAGTAGATCTGTCAAAAAACAAGAAAGTTGTTGGAAGTAAATGGGTATTCAAATGAAGTACAAGGCAAATGGAGACATAGAGCGGTACAAGGCTCGGTTGGTGGCACAAGGCTTCACACAAACATTTGGGATAGATTAAGAGGAGCCATTTGCTCCTGTTGCAAAGTTCAACTCAATCCGGGTACTCCTTTCTATTGCAGCAAACCTTGATGGGAATTGCACCAACTTGAAATTAAGAATGCATTCTTAAATGGTAAACTTGACGAGGAAGTATATATGAAGATTCCACCTGGATTTGATTCAAAACAAGAATCAAGAAAAGTTTGTAAATTAAAGAGATCTTTGTATGGGCTAAAGTAGTCTCCACGGGCATGGTTCACCAGATTGAGTACTACATTGAGCAGACTAGGCTATAATCAAGGAAAAGTAGATCATACCATCTTTATAAAGGTGGGAAATGATGGAAAGAAATAAGTTCTTATTGTGCATGTGGATGATATCATACTCACTAGTGATGACAATGTTGAGATTTAGAACCTCAAATGTCAACTAAAGAAGGAATTTGAAGTCAAAAAATTGGGACATTTGAAGTATTTCTCGGGATGGAAATCGGTAGAAGTAAAAAGGGTATTTTCATCTTACAACAGAAATATATCCTGGATCTTTTGTAGGAAACTAGGAAGCTAGGGTGTAAATCGGCCAGCACACCACTTGAAAAAAACTGGAAAGGACTGATTATAGAAGGAGAACCAACTGTGGACAAAGGGAGATATCAACGCTTAGGTGGAAGGTTAATCTACCTATCTCTTACAAGACCGGATATTGCATATGCTGTAAGTGTTGTAAGTTAGTTTATGCATTTTCCAACTAAAAGTCACTTGGCGGCAGTAAATCACATACTGAGATATCTCAAGGGATCACCTGGAAAAGGCTTGATGTTTCAAAAATGCAGCAATCGGTGCATAGAAGGCTTTGTGGATGCAGATTGGGCTAGAAGTGAAGATTGCAAGTCGACCTTAGGATACTGTACGAAGTTATGGGGTAATCTAGTCACATCGAGGAGCAAAAAACAATCAGTTGTTGCAAGGAGTAGTGCCGAGGCAGAATTTCGGGCGATTGCACAAGGAGTCTATGAAGTAATTTGGCTAGAAAGATTGATGGAATATTTACAGATATCGTTTAATGGTCCTGCTAAATTATACAGTGATAGTAAGTCAGCCATAAGTATAGTAAAGAATCCTATTCAGCATGATCGCATGAAACATGTGAGAATTGATCAAAGTTTCATCAAGAACGAAATTGAAGAAGGCGGCAACAACTTATGCTACAGTCCTATTTATTCACAAGAAGCAGACATACTCACAAAGAGTTTGCCAAAACCAAATCATGGAAGTATTCTTAGTAAGCTTGGAATGAAGGACATCTATTCCTAAGCTTGAGGGGGAGTGTTGGAGATTCTATCGGATATTATGGGAAGATAATATCTTTGTAAATAATCAATATAGGATTTTTTAGGATATTGTTATCTACAATTAGTTATTTCCTTTTCTGTTTTTGATTTTTCCCTAAATTTTTGCTCGTTACAGTTGTATATATGAAACACAATATTCATGAGATGGAATAGAAGAAAATATTCATTTTCTCAAAACACTTGCTTTTGGAATTTTATAAACATTTTGAGATAGGTCTTGCAACCTAAAGAGCATTTAATCAAAGCATGTGAAGTAAATGGCTTGTTGAGGCAAACAACATGATATGCATGTTAGACTAGGTTTTGGCTCCATATATATGAATTTATCTCTCAGTCCTCATATTTTAAGTACAATGTGATATATCTAGGAGTTAATAATATTGATTTCTGGAATTATAATAGCTCATAATTAGATGTACGTGGGATAATATGATTTACTGTTGATATGTATAATCAGTTTCGTTTTTTAAACTTTAAAAGGAGGGCTTTTAACTCGTTGAGATGGCATTATCCTGTTCGGCATTATCTGTTCGGCATATGTCAAAAAGTAGAGTGGTTAGCACTTCAATATGGACTCAACGATACATATGGAAGCAGTACCATGACATATCAGGACTAACATCACGTGATGTACATACATACCTTGTTTCTCATATTTCTAATTAGACTAAATATTTGAGATTGTCAGATCTAACATAGAGTTAGACAACAAATTAAAAAAAAAAAAAACAAAAACACAAATAAAAAGAGGGAAGGTAAAAAAAAAAAAAAAAAAAAAAAAAAAAGAAAGGGAGAGCAGGCGCACGCAAGCACCTAACAATAGATAAAAAATAAGATGGCATGCCACAACCTTTTATATGTATTGCAGGTCATGTTTTGTTGATGTTTTTATTTCTGTGGTGCACAAATTTAAATCTCTAATATCCGTGATACAAATTAGAAGATGGTGTATTTTTAATGGCATTTATATATGTTTTGTATGTTTGATGCAATCGTTCTCAAAAAATGTATATATATGATACTATTAAAAAACAACTAGATTCCCTATTATTAGTTGTTAATTCTTTAATACACAATGATTTGATTTTAAAGTGGCTGCATCTTCGTGAAACATACATATATAGCTAGCAAATTAAGGTGAAGGACTCGGCTTTTAGAAGTTGTACTCTTCTACGCCGAAAATGAAATAAAGGTACTAATTAATGATGCACTACTGAAACACCTTGTCTGCTTCTCAGCTAATTGAGCCACCAGATTCCCATTATGTCTCTTGATTAGCATATAATATCAGATCTATATTACTAGAAAACAAGGAAAAAAAAAAGGCTTGCTTATAAGTAAGAGAATTTAAATACATGGCTTTTGAACTCAATAACTGAAGGAAAAAAACTTTGAAAATGCAGAACTTTTTTTTTGATTGATGAAGATGCAAAACTTAACATCTATGCTGTTCTTACGTAAAATTGTGTATACTATATAATTCGTATACGGGAATATTGTCCTTACATAAACAAAATGGATATGATCATACTCATGCTCAGCCATATATGATTGGTCATATTAATTGTTCCTACAATACATATATTATGTTATAGTTTAGTCTGCAATAGTTAATGAGATTTATTTATTTTTTATACGTTATGATTTAGGTTTATTCAAATACTATACTTTCAATTTTTAATCTCTTCGAATTTATATTTTCTAATTAAGATTTAATATACAAATTCTATACATTTTCTCGGTCAATTTTTAATTTTTATCTTGAGAAATTACCCAAAATAGTTTCAAATACATAAACAAAAAAACTTAAAAACTTAAAAAACTTTAAACTAAGAGTTTTGACCTAAAAAATGTCTAGAATACTCTTAAAAAAAGTTTTTTAGGCGTATTTTTGTTTTTATTTGTTTCTTATTTTTTCTAAAAGTTTTATTTTTTCTTTTTTTCTTAAGGATAATTTAGTCATTTCAAGGTCAAAATCAATTATTCACTTAGGTAAGATATAGATTTGTATATTAAATCTAATATAAAAACCTACATTTAATAAGATAAAAAATTGAAGGTATAGTTTTTGAATAAACCTAAAACAGAAGGGTATAAAAAGGTAAATATCCCATGATTAATCAAGTACTTATTTTATTGAGTTAAGTAAGATGCATTTGTAACACCCTGAAATTTAATTAAGTATAATTTGTATGTAAAATGGTGCATTAGTGTGCCTTAATGTAATTTGGACTTAATTTGATTATTTTGTAGTATTTTCTATATAATTTCAGTCTTAATTATTTTATTTTCATTTTTATTTGTTTTTACTTATTATTTTAAATTTTGAAACAAAAAAAATTGTCAAATTCCGAACAAGTCCTCTTTTAAGATAAAACTCAGACAAACTGAAACTGCTTCACTGAAACCATGTGCAGGACATGGTTTTATCACAAAGACCACTCTATTACTTAGCATCAAAAAGGGGAGCTCATCCCCCCTTTGCTTCGTTCTCCCTCATTCTCTCTTTCTTTCCTTCCTTCCCGTTCTTCCTTTTTCTCTCTCTTGGCACCCTCTTCTCTCTTCCTTTCTCTAATATTCTAGCCACTTTGGAGGCAAAGAAATAGGGTTGAAGAACCCTTAAATTAGCTCAAAACGCCCATTGAGTTTAGTGCTCTCTCTCTTTCTCATTTCAATGTTTTAAATTTTAAATTTTTAAATTTTTAAATTTTCTCTTAATTTTGAATCCGAACCTCCTTAAGCTCAAATAATGTTCAATTTGAGTTGTAGACTTTGTTTTATCATCAACCTAAACTTGTTTTGAGCTAAAATCAACTTAAGCAAGTTTTTTCATTTTTCTTTGATTTTCAAATTAAGGGTGAAATTGTGTTTAAATTTGGGGATTTTGACCTAAATAGGTTTAGAATTCTTCCCTAGTGATTCTTGCATGTTTTTTGGGTCTAGGATGATGAAAAACAGGTTGAATCGAGCTTGGGAAGCTCAGGGAAGTCGAGGCTCAAAATCTAGAATTTTCTAGATTTTAATAGATCGGCAGGCCAAACTTGAGTTCAGTAGGCCGGATTCAAGAGTTTGGCAACCGGATTCATATCTTCAGCAGGCCGAACTCAAGCGAGTTCGGCAGGCTAGAGCTAGATGGTCAGTAGGCTGAGCAGAGCTGTTCGGCAGGCTGGACTAGGGAATTTGATAGGCCGACCAAACTTTAGAAAAATGACTGATTTTCACCTATTTTTACTGTTTAAAGAATAGATAGGGACTTTAACCTTATGGCATGATTTTGTGAACATAAATGGAACTAAGAAACCATAAGTTAGTATAGCATCATAGAATACTCTAAGTTAGATATTGACGGATCTAGTTCATATCTAAGGTTGTTCTTGGTTCTATGGAGCTAATGTATAGCAGGTCAGGACTATGGTGTTTGTACTCTTATAAGGGATAACGAGATAGGACTCTATACCTCTTTCTTTAGTAGCCATGTCTTAAAAGGGTTTTGGCTACAAAGTAATTTTTTTTAAAAAAATGTTTTCAAGAAATGATTGGGGTGAATTTACCAATTATTTTCATTAGCTGTTTAATAATGAAATGATCATAATGAACAGAATAATGAATGTAAATGAGAATACTTGGTAACATGAGAGTTGAATAATGATATAGAACCAAATGTGCTTAGAGCCCCATTTAGAATGACACACTAGGGCATGATGCTATGCTTAGAGATCGAGTCGTGTAGAGTACGATCTTAGGGGTAGGTCCTAAAACCCAACTGGCCCACTACGGTGATGATACTTTGGTTTGTCCAAGATAAAATAAGAAGATCATTTCTGGATGAATAATTGGACTAAATTGTAAGGATGAAATTAATGAATTTTCATTTACTATGTTTTACAATCATTAAGTAAATGCTAAATTTTACATTCAAAGTAATGTTTTTCAAAGCTTAGTCCTACTAAACCTTCCGCTCATAGTCTATTTATTTTTAAAACTTTCCCCCCTTTAGGAGGATTACAGCATAGAGCTTATTGGGACTCTATCAAATAGGTGCATGGACTATAGGATCTCCCTATCTAGGTTATTTGTTTTTCTAACCAAGGCATGTAATATTTTAGTCATTTTCTTTTGTTTTGGGCAGTAGTTGTATTTAATTGTGTTGATACTATGTGTGTGCACTTATGTGGGTCTAGTGTGGCCCGGCTCGTATCTATTAGTTTTTATTATTTTATTTATCTGCTTTAATTTGAGGTAATTACCTAAAGGTTTTAAATTGTCATATTTTTATAATAACTCGAATTATTTAATTGAAACTCCTAATCAAATTTTGGTTTAATTAACTTAGTCAATCTGCTATGTCACCACCCTGATCGGGGTTCGTGATAGAATAGTATCAGAGCCTTAGGTTTTGAACCTTGAAAATTATGCACACATAGGTACGACAATGAGAAACCATTGCTAGCCGAATTTTGTTTTTAGAACTAAGAGAATGGCACTTAGGCATTTTTTGGCTACTACTAATGCAAACCCTATAAACGATGAGGGCATGATGGGGGCTATGTTTGCTATTTTTTGACAAATGGCGGTGAAGGCTAGTCTTGAGGATTCTGAGGTAGGTTGCTAGCATGAATATTTTAAGGAATTTCGATGTGCATCCAACCTAATTTTTGATGGAAATAGGGATTCACAGGTAGCTAAATATTGGTTAGACTTGGTGGTGAAGCATTTGGATACTCTTACTGTACCAACAAAATATCGAGTGGAATTTTCAGCTTATAAATTAGAAGGAAGTGCTAACACTTGCTGTAAATAGGCAAAACGTATGGAAAACAATAGGAATATTGATTGGGACAAATTTGAATAGTTATTCTACAAGCGTTACTTTCCACAAGGATATAGGGACTAGAAGATTGCCGAATTTTACAGATTATAATAGGGTGATATGATAGTTTGAGAGTACAAGAAAAAATTCACTGAATTGGCTAGGTTTACTCCATCCGCCGTGGTGTCTAAACGGGAAAAGTGCATTAAGTTTCAAGAAAGACTTAAGGGATCCATCCAATGATAATTGGTGGCATTAAGGATTCAAAATTATGGTGAGTTGGTATCACTGGCCTTGCAGTGGAGAGCGATTACAACATCAATTATGAGAATCGGGTGAGGAGTTTTGGAGGACCTCAAAAGAGCAACAGAGAGGTAAGAATAATAGTCAAGCATAGGGGAGGAATCAGCATAATAATGCTAATAGTGGGAGTAGCAGTTCATCAAGTAGCAGATGAAGCGGCCTTTAAAACTTCCATTGTCACTACTGCCAGCAGTCGAGACACATCAAGAGGAACTACCCAACAAGGAATGCTCAGCAAGGATCTCAAATTGGAGAGGGTGCAAGCCTCAGCCCTAATCTTAGTCTTTCACTCAGCCTCAACCACAACAAATTCCTCAACTATAGTTTCACTAGTTCACTCCTTAGCAGATGCATTACCCAACGCAAGGATATCAGTTGTAGAATTTCCAGCAGAATGCCCTACAGTATAGAGCAACTAGTACAACAAATGTGCAGTCACCTCCATCGCAACAGTATTGGCCAACAAACCTTGGACCTAGCAATGCTAACAAGGGAAATGGAAAATCTCTAGCTCAAGTTCACACCATGACTTCAGAGAGTTCATATGCTCAGACCAACAACGTGGTAGTTGATAGTATGGTTATGGTTTCCCAATCCCTAGCCATGTTTTATTTGATACTGGTGCCACTCATTCTCTCATTTTGAGTTCATTTATACATGCCTTGGGATTAGCGATCAAAGAATTCGATGAACCTTTGATCATTACCTTACCCTTAGGGCAAGTGTATGTAAACAATATGTGTAAATCTTGTAAGATAATGATTGGGGGTGAGTTTTTGAAATGTAATTTGACTGTGATCCTTATGAGTTCCTCTAACATAATCTTAAGAATGGACTGGTTGTCCGGATACAATGTCATTGTAGATTGTCACGTTACAAAAGTAACCCTAGTGACCGATAGGGGGACGACGATCACTTACTAGGGTGGTAATGATCGAGTGGTAAGGGAGTGGCTCATGAAGACATGTCTCAAAGGACGAAGAAATCTAGCTTATTATGTGCTCCTTTTGAATCTAGAATAAGAGACTAGTGCAACAGGAAGAAATACGACGATACAGTGGTTGATGAGTTCAATGATGTCTTCCCCAACGAGTTACCTAGATTACCACCGCATCGGATAATTGAGTTTAGTATTGAGTTACTGTCTAGGACCGCTTCAATTTTCATAGCACTATATCAAATGGCGCCAATAGAATTGAAGGAATTGAGGAAGCAACTTTAGGCACTTGCGAATAAAGGGCATATTAGGAACAACACGACATCATAGGGTGTGCCAGTTTTGTTTACCAAGAAATATGACAGTGCTATCAGATTGTGTATTGATTATTGGTAGGTAAATCAGGTCATAGTAAAGAACAAGTATCCATTGCCCAAGATTAATGAGCTATTCAATCAATTGGGAGGTTCCTGTGTTTCTCAAAGATAGGTCTACGCTTTGGATATCATTAGCTTAGAATCAAGGAAGAAGATATTTCCAAGATAGCTTTTAGGACCTAGTATGAACATTTCGAGTTACTGGTGATGCCGTTTGGATCAACAAATGCTCCTACAGCCTTCATGGATTTAATGAATAGGATTTTCAGGCCTTATTTAGATCAATTTGTGATTATGTTCATTGATGACATATTGATCTACTCTAAGACCTGGAAAGAGTATGAGCAACATTTGAGGATCATGTTTCAAGCTCTATGAGAGCACCAGTTGTATGCCAAAAATAAAAAGTGTGGATTTTGGTTGACGGAGGTTAAGTTTTTGGGATATGTCATCTCAAAGCAAGGTATCTTAGTGGCCCCTTTCAAGATTGAGGCAATAGTGCAAGGGGAACGACCAATGAACGTGGCTGAGATCCGCAGCTTCATAGGACTTGCTGGATACTATAGGAAATTCATGTAGGATTTCTCAAAGATAGTGGCTTTATTGACACGATTGATTAAGAAGAATGTTCGGTTTGAATAGGATGCAGAGTGTGAGTTTTCCTTCCAAGAGTTGAAGAACCAGTTGACCACCACTTTAGTGCTAATCATATTGAGTAGTGACGAGCCTTATAAGGTCTACACTGATGCATTGGGATGGATGAGTCATGGCTTATGGATCGCGATAGCTAAGACCTCACAAGTAGAACTACCCCACTCATAATTTGGAACTTGCCGTAGTAACTCATGCCCTAAAGATTTGAAGGTGTTATTTGTACGGAGCGACATTTTAGATTTTCTCAAACCATAAAAGTTTAAAGTATTTGTTCACTCAGAAGGATCTAAATTTGAGGAAACAGAGATGGATGGAATATATGGAAGACTATGATTTCATGCTACAATATCATCCTGGGATAGCCAATGTGGTTGTAGACGTGCTTAGTAGGACGTCTTTAGAATTTCTCACTTGCTTGGCAATAGAGGATTGGAAGAGGGACACTACGGTAAGTGAATATGGGCTATGATATCATGAAGATTTTGATCAGGTTTTGGTATATCATATGGAGTCTACCCTAGTGCTCATTCAGATGGTGAAGTAGAATCAACGGCGAGATCAACATTTACAAGGAATATGGACACGAATTTAGAATAGAGAGTAGTTTGAAGAGTGAAAAATACACACAGATGGTCATTGTATTTTGGGAAATGTTTAACAGTACCTGCAATAGAGGAAGTGACAAAGGCCGTAATGGACGAAGCATACAAGTCTCAATTCACTATTCATCCTAGAAGCATAAAAATGTATCGTGATTTGAGGAAGCAATATTGGTAGAGAGCTATGAGAAAGGATGTCTTCAAGTATGCTACCAAGTGCGTGATTTGTCTTTAGGTGAAAGTTGAGTATCAAAAGCCTATTGGACAACTTCGACCACTTCCCATTCCTGGGTGGAAGTGGGAGCATGTTACGATGGATTTCCTCATTACTTTGCCAAGAACAGAGCAGAAACATAATGCAATCTAGGTCATTGTTGAAAGGTGGATGAAATCAACACATTTCATACCTTTTAGATTGACGTGTTCAAAGAGGGTTCTTGGAGAATTGTATCTTGAGAATATAGTAAGGTTGCATAGAGTTCCATTGTCCATCACTTCTAATAGAGATACCCGATTTAACGCCAAGTATTTGAGGAGCTTCTAAGAAGCTTTAGGCACAGATTTAAATTTCAGCATCGCCTTTCATCCTCAAACCATTGGGCAGTCTAAGCAAGTCATTCAAATTCTTGAGGATATGTTACGTGGTTGTGTATTGGATTTTGGTCAGAACTGGAAGAGACACTTGTATCTAGTAGAATTTATGTACAACAACAGTTACCAAACGAGTATTGGTATGGCATTGTTTTAGGCAGTATACAGAAAACCATGTCAATCACTAGTGTGTTGGTTAGAACCAGAGGACAAGATTGTTCTCAAACCTGATAAGATCTGTGAAAGCAATGAGAAAGTCGCTGTAATTCATGATCAGTTAAAAGCTGCTCAAAGTAGGCAAAAAAGTTATGCTAATAAGAGACGTTGACCTTGGAATTCAAAGTTGGTGACTTTATTCTCTTAAAGGTTTCACCGCGCAAGGGTATTCATGTTTTAGTGTAAGTGGAAAACTTGCATCGAGGTATGTAAGACCATTCAAGATTACTCATCGTGTTGGTGTGGTTGCATAACGGCTTAATCTTCCTTCTAAGCAGTCTTACATTCATAATCTATTCCATATGTTAATGTTTCAAAAATGTTCACCCTAGCCCAGCAAGATTGTCTCATTCCATGACGTATCGATTACGAAGACTCGACCTACAAGGAGGCACTAGTCCAGATTATTGATCAAAAGGTAATAAGTTTACCACATTATGATATCCTATAAGTGAAAGTTGTGTGGCAGCACCACAGGATTGATGAAGCGACTTAGGAATTGAAGTCAACTATGTGAGAGTTGTACCTATATTTATTTTGTGTTTGAGATGATACCTAATTTTTAGGACAAAATTTCCTTTAGGGTGGAAAGCTGTAACACCTAGAAATTTAATTAAGCATGATTAGTATGTAAAATGGTTAATTAGTGTGCCTTAATGTAATTTGGACTTAATTTGATTATTTTGTAGCATTTTTTAAATAATCTCACTCTTAATTATTTTATTTTCATTTTTATTTGTTTTTACTTTTTTTTTAAATTTTGGAACAAAACAATTTGTTAATTCCAAACAAGTCCTCTCTTAAGATAAAACTCAGACAAACTAAAACTACTTCACTGAAACCACGTGCAGGAAATGATTTTATCACAAAAACCACTCCATTATAAAAAAGGGAGCTCACTCCACCCACCCACCCCTCCCCCCCCGGCCCCCCCCGCCCCCCCCCCTTGCTTCATTCTCCCTTATTCTTTCTTACGTTCCTTCCTTCCCATTTTTCCTTCTTCTCTCTCTCAGCACCCTCTTTTCTCTTCCTTTCTCTGACTTTCCAGCCACTTTGGAGGCCAAGAAACAAGGATGAAGACCCTTAAATTAGCTCAAAAATGCCCATTGAGGTTAGCTCTCATTCCCTCTTTCTCATTTCAAAGTTTTAAATTTCAAATTTTCAAATTTCCTTTAAATGTTGAATCTAAACTTCCTTTAGCTCAAATAATGTTCAATTTGAGTTGCAAACCGTGTTTTATCATCAATCTAAACTTGGTTCGAACTAAAATCGACTTAAGCAAGTTTTTTCTTTTTTCTTTGATTTTCAAATTAAGGATGAAATTGTGTCTAAATGGGGATATTGCCCTAAATGGATTTAGAATTGTTCGCTAGTGATTCTTTCATGTTTTCAGGGTCAGTATGACAAAAAGCAGGTCGAATCGAGCTTGGGAAGCTTGAGGAAGTCGAGGATCGAAACCTAAAATTTTTTAGATTTTGATAGGTCGGTAGGATGAACTTGAGTTTGGAGGTCGGCTTCAAGAGTTCAACAGATCGGATTCATATCTTTGGCAAGCCAACTTTAAGCGAGTTCTACAGGCTAGACCCAGATGATTGGTAGGCCGACTAGAGATGTTTGGTAGGCCAGACCAGGGAATTCAATAGGCTGAGTAAACTTTAGGAAAATAACTAATTTTCACCGATTTTCACTGTTTAAAGCAAAGATAGAGACTTTAACCTTATGGCATGATTTTGTGAACATAAATGGTACACTGAGACACCATGAGTTAGTATAGCATTGTAGTATACTCTAAGTTAGATATTGACGAATCTAGTTCATGTTTAAGGTTGTTTGTGGTTCCGTAGAGTTAACGTATAACGGGTCGAGACTGTGGTGTTTGTACTCTTGTATGGGATAATAAGGTAGGACTCTATGGCTCTTTCTTTGGTAGCCATGTCTTAAAAAAGTTTTTGGCCACAAAGTAATTTTTTTAAAAAATGTTTTCAAGAAATGATTGAGGCAAATTTACCAATTATTTTTCTATTTAATAATGAAATGATCATAATGAATAGAATAATGAATGTAAATGAGATGAGACTTTGTTATGCCCCGGAGTATGGGAGATGACAGGGTGGTTTAATTGAATTAATTAAACAAATATTTAAAAACATGCGTTTGAAAAATTAAGAATTTATTTATGAAAAGTGATAATTTTAAAACCTTTTTAAGGTGAGCAATTATAATGTTTTAAACATATAAGAATAACAAAATGAACAAAAAGGAAACAATAATTAAGAAATAAGGAGAAACGAGAATGGGTCCCATTGACCCATATCTTATGCATACACATAGTACTGACAATATTAAATTACAACCACAGTCCAAATTAAAGAAAGAAATTAATTTGATACTTGCCTTGATTTATTAAAAGTAAATAACCTACTTGGTTCTTCTACTACTCAAAAGTCCTATTTGTGGGCTCTTTTTTGATCCTAAGCTGATATCCACCTAGAGAAGGAAAGATTTTAAAACAAATAAAAAGTGAACAAAAGGCTTAGTAGGACTATAACAGATATTTAATTAAAATACAATTTTACCTTTCAAAACGAATAATAGAAAACATAGTTAAAGAGATAGAATCATGTAAATATATCCTTTAAAAATAGTCCATCCAGAAAGTGCTTTTATATTCTTTTCCAGGAAAACCATATTTATATCACCACTAAAGTGGTCCAGCTAGGTTTCAAGACTTGCCCCTAAGGTCACACACTACACGACCCAATCTTTGATATGGCATCATGCCCTAATATGTATATATACATATCTTTCTATAATTATTAAAATCTCTTTTTACCCAATATAGTCATTTACATTTATTATAAGGTTTATTATGAAACTGCCTCAATTCTACTGCTTATGAAATCAATTAATAAAAATCCTTTTTTTTTAACCAATCATTGAAAACATTTTTGTTAAAAATTATTTTTGGGGCCAAAATCCTTTAAAAACTAGGTTAGCAAGAAAGAGGGGTAGAAGTCCTACCTCAATACTAGTGCCGGTATCCTACAACATAATCTTGGTCTGCTACACGTTAGCTCCACGGAACTATGAACAACCTTAAATAGAAACTAGGTCTATTAGTATCTAGCTTAAGATATCCTATGTCATTACATTGTCTCATGGTATCCTAGCGTGCCATTTGTATTTATAAAAATCATTTTATAAGGTTGAAATCTCAATCGAGGTTCAAAACAGTAAAAACGGATGAAAAATCATAAAATTTCACCATATCCGGTAGGCCTGCCGGTCATCCTGGTTTGGCCAGCCAAACTGTGCAGTTCGGCTATCGAAAAACCAAGTCTGATTGGCCAAACATTTCCAGGTTTAGCCTACCAGATGGATGAATCTAGCCTGCCGAACCCTTGAATTTGGCCTACTGAACACGAAGTTCGGCCTGCCGAATTGAAAAATTTTAAAAATTTTCAAGCATGGGTTCTCGGCCCCTCAAGCCCAATTCAGCAATTTCAACCTATTTTCTCAAATCCCAGGCATGAATAAGATCATAGTTGATAGAAAAACATAGTAGATTACTTTTTAATGCTTTTAAACAAGTTTTAAACAAAAATCTAAAAAAATCCCAAAAATAGAGGAAAATAGAGAAAAATAAAAAATCTTGATTTAAATCCATTTTTGATAAAACTAAGCTTAGATTCTAATTATCCTAAGTTCCCGTAACTTAGATCAAAAGTTTTCTAAGCTCAAATAAGCTTAGATTTCAAAATGCAAGAAATATTGGAAAATTGAAAAAGTTTTGAAATTCAAAAACTAACATTGGATTCGAGCTTCAAATCGTGTTTTGATTACCCAATCACGTTCCCAAGTCTTCAATCCACTAAACCAAGGTTTGGGCTTGATATTTTGATTCAAAAATTTGAGAGGGAATTGAGAGAGGATGAGAAGCAGAGTGAGAGAGAGAGAGAGACACACGGGAGAAAGTGAGGCAGAGTGGAAGAGAGTGAGGAGAGAAGGAGTAAGGGAGTGAGAGTTAAATAGAGGGAAAAATGGGCGGTTTTACTATACAGAAACCATGTGCCGCCCATGGTTTTATAAAACAGACATTTTGACAAATTTTTTTGTTTCAAAATTCAAAATTACAAATAAAAATGATTAAGAGAAATTAAAATCATTAAAATAATCAATTTACCATTAATTTGAAAATTTCACAAAATGTTAAATTTAAGTTTTAAAATATTCATTATGGCACACTAATCTACCATTTTACATACTAATAACATCTAATTAATTTCGGGGCGTTACAACTCTCCACCCCAAAAAGAAATTTCACCCTCGAAATTTACAATTCGATTCAGAAACAAAACAAATATTTGATTCTAATTCCCAAGTGGCTTTATTAACCCCGTGATGCTGCCACACGGCCTTCACTAACAGAATATCACGTCAACCCAAGCCGATCACCTTCCAATCAATGATCTAAGTTGGCACTTCTTCATATGTCGTGTCTTACTAAATCTGTACATCATGGAATGAAACTATCTTATTTTGCTCAAGCGGACACTTCCGAAGCATCAACACGTAGAATGCATCGTGAAAATGAGAAAGTTTAGGAGGAAGATCTAGGTGATAAGCAACCACATCGACACATTGAGTAATCTCGAACGGCCGAACATACCTTGGTGCTAGCTTACCACTAACTCCGAATCACGAGAGACCTTTGCGAGGTGATACCTTTAAAAGAACAAAATCTCCCACCTCAAATTCCAAGGGCCGACGTCTTCTATCTACATAACTCTTCTGTTAGCTCTAAGCTACCTTTAATTGGTCTCGAATTACGGCAACCTTCTCAGTGTTGTCATGGAGCTCATCTAGCCCAAGAATGATTTTGTCCGCCGGTTTAGCACAACACACCGATGATCAATACAGTCATCCATACAGTGCCTCAAATGGTGCTATACCAATGCTCACTTGATAGATGTTGTACGCAAACTCTGCCAAATGCAAGCATCTTTTCCAGTTTTCGCCGAAGTCTAACTCACATGCACATAACATGTCCTTGAGAATCTGAATCACCCACTTAGATTGCCCATCGGTCTGAGGATGAAATGCCATGCTGAAGTTTAAATTTGTACCCAAAGCCTCCTAAAAGCTTCTAGTACTTGTTATTGAATCTAGTGTCTCTATCTGATGTGATGGACAAAGGAACTACGTGTAATCTTACTATATTCTACAAGTTCAATTCCCCAAGAGCCTTTCTTGAGCATGTCGATCTGAACGAAATAAAATACGCTAATTTCATTAACCTGTCACCATGACCCAAATTACATCATGCCTTTGCTCTGTCCTCGGCAATCTAGTAAGGAAATCCTTCGTGATGTGCTCCCATTTCCACCTTGGAATAGGAAGTGGCTGAAGCTGACCTGCTGGCTTCTAATGCTCGACTTTCACCTAAAGACAAGTCGTACACTTAGCCACATATTCTCGGACATCTTTCTTCATACCTCTCCACCAATATTGCTGCTTCAAATCACGATACATCTTCGTGCCTCCTGGATGAATAGCAAACTGAGACTTATGGGCTTCATCCATAACAGCTTTCATTACTTTTGTGATTGCTGGAACTACGAGGCACTCCCTGAAGTACAATGATCCATCGACACATACCTTCTATTCTTTAAATTGTTCTCCATTTTGAATCCACGTCCAAATTCCTTGAAGGTGCTGGTCTCGCCACTAATTTTGCTTCACCATTTGAATGAGGGTTAGGGTCGTCTCCATATGATACACAGAAACACATTCGTAGTCCTCGTAGTACTACAGCCTGTACTCACTCACTGTTGCATATCTTCTCCAATCTTCAAGAGCCAAACAAGCTAGAATTCCTAAAGACTTCCTGTTAAGCGCTTCAACGACCACGTTAGCTTTCCTGGGATGATATTGTAGCGCAAAATCATAATCATCCATGTGCTCGATCCATCTTTGCTGTCTCAAGTTCAAATCCCTTTAAGTAAACAGGTACTTCAAACTCTTGTGGTCGGAGAAAACCTGAAATGTTGCCTCGTTCAAATAACATCTCCAAATCTTCAACGCGTGAATCACCGTTGCTAGCTCTAAGTCGTAAGTAGGGTAGTTTCACTCGTGAGGTCATAGCTGTCTCAATCCATACGCCACCACGCGTCCACATTGCATCAACACGCATCCAAGTCCATGTGCTGGCACATCTGTGTAAACTTCGTATGGCTCATCATTGTTGGGGACAATCAGCACTAGAACTGAAGTCAACCAATTCTTTAGTTCTTGAAAAGCGAACTTAAACTCTTCATTCCATTCAAACCTGACACTCTTCCTAATCAATCTTGTCAGAGACGCTGCTATTTTTAAGAAATCCTTCATAAATTTCTTATAGTATCCCGCGAATCCTAAGAAGCTACGGATTTCTGCCACATTCCTTGGTCATTCCCATTACACTATGGCTTCAACCTTAGACGGATCTATTCAAATACCGTGCTCAGAGATGACATGACCCAAAAACTTAACTTCTATTAACAAAAATTCACACTTCTCTTTCTTGGCGTATAACTGATGCTCTCATAGAGTCTGAAGCACAATTCTAAGATCCTACTGATGTTCCTCCCAAGTCTTCAAATAAACCAAGATATCGTCGATGAACACAATCATGAACTGATCCAGATAAGGCCTAAATATCCTATTCATAAGGTCCATGAAGGCTAACGGAGCATTTTTCAACCTAAACGGCATCACCAGAAATTCAAAGTGCCCATATCGAGTCTTGAAAGCTATCTTGGGAATGTCCTCTTCCTTAATCTTGAGTTGATGATATCCTGACCACAAATCTATCTTTGAGAAATACCATGAACCTCCCAATTGGTAAACAGTTCATCGATCCTGAGCAAAGGATGCTTGTTTTTTACCGTGACCCAATTCAGTTGTCGATAATCTATACACAACTTGCGAGTTCTGTCATGCTTCTTAGCGAACAAAACTAGTGCTCCCCACAACGATGTACTAGTTCGGATGTATCCTTTGTTAGCAAGCTCCTGAAGTTGCTTTCTTAATTCCTTCATTTTTTTCGGTGCCATCCGATAAGGTGCTATAGAAATTGGTGCTGTTCCTGGAAGCAACTCAATACCAAATTCGATCTTTGGATGCAGTGGTAATCCTAGCAATTCATCGGGTCTACCATTGGAATCGCTACGTTTCTTCTCAAAGCACTAGGTTCTCCTTCTAGATTCATGAGGAAGGCATAGCAAATTAGGTTCTTCCACCCTCCAAGACATATCTTTTCAAGACGCTCACTCATTAGCCAGTCACCACCACCCTAGCAGGTGATCGTCGTCCCCCTATCGAACACTAAGGTCACTCTCCTAAGCTGATAGTCCACTACTGTATTGTATTTGGACAACCAGTTCATCCCTAGAATTACATCATATGAACTCATGGGGATTACAATCAAATCACTTTTAAAAATCTCATCCCTAATCTTCATTTTACAATCTTTACAAATACAATTCATGCACACTTGCCTCAAGGGTGAAGCTATAACTAAGGGTTCATCAAACTTTTCTATTCCTAATCCCAAGGCATGTACAAAAGATTTTGAAATGAGAGAATGAGTGGCACTAGGATCGAATAACATGTGTGCTAACGACTGAGAAACCAGAATCGTACCATCGACAACAGCATTACTTGTCTGGGCATCTGAACTCCCTGATATCATGGTGTGAACCTGCATTAGAGCTTTCCCTTTTCCTCTACCAACATTACTAGGTCCTGGGTTAGTTGGCCGATACTGCTGCAATGGAGGTGACTGTACACTAGCTATACTCGGTGCTCGATACTGAGGGGCATTGCGCTGGAAATTCTGTGGCTGGTATCCTTATGCTCGGTATGGTAGTTGTTGGAGAGAGAATTTATGGAACTGAAGCTGAGGGTACTACTAAGACTGAGGTAGAGTTTGATGCTAAGGCTGACGACTGGCTCCTCCTTTGGCCTGAAGTCCTATGCGAGCACTCCTGATTGGACAGTTCCTCTTGATGTGTCCCGGTTGCTGGCGATAATGGCAGTGAAAGCTGTAAGGATTACTGCACCCATTGCTTAATGAACTGCTGCTACCGCTACTCACGTTACCTTGTTTATTCTTTCCTGGAGTGGGTCGACCACTGGTGCTCCTCCTGTCACTCCTTTGGTGTCCTCTTGACGTCTTGGCTTGATCCTCACAGTATTGTGAATAGTCATTTTCAATTGATATTGCTGCTGACACAAGCTCTCTAAAGTTCCTAAGTCACAGGGCAACCACCTATCATCGAATAGAAGCCTTAAGTCCATCTTGGAATTTAATACACTTCTCACGCTCTGATGCAACTGTAGATGCAGCAAACCTGACTAACTCATTAAACTTTGCCTCATACTCCTAGACTGACATTTCACCCTGTTGCAACTTGTAAAACTCAGCTGCCTTCTGGTCCCTATATCCTTGTGGATAGTAACGGTCGTAAAACAACTCTTCGAACCTATCCTAACCGATGTTACCATTGTTTTCCATGCGTTTAGCCTGCTTCCACCAGGTATTGGCACTACCTTCAAACTTATATGCTGCAAATTCCATACGATATTCCGTTGGCACACCAAGAGTATCCAAGTGTTTCGTGATCGAATCCAACCAATACTTAGCCACTTGTGGGTCCCCATTTCCATCAAAGGTCGATATAGACACACGTCAAAATTCCTTAAAATACAAATGCTGGCGACTAGCCTCAGAATCATATGATCTTGCCCTTATTGTCATCTTTCTGAATGTAGCAAACAAGGCCCTCATCATGCCTTCATCATTTTGAAACTCGGTGTTAGCTGTCGACCGATGTCTATGTGCCATTATCTCACTTCTGAAATCAAAATTTGGGCTGTTAGTGGTATTTCATTGTCCTACCTATGTGTGCACAATTCCAAAGGTTCATAACCTTGAGCTTTGATACTATTTTATCATGCCCCGGCGTACATAAGGTGGCGTGGTGGTTTAATTGAATTAATTAAACAAAAATTTAAAAACATGCATTTAAAAAATTAAGAATTTATTTATGAAAAGTGATAATTTTAAAACCTTTTTAAGGTGAGCAATTATAATGTTTTAAACATATAAGAATAACAAAATGAACAAAAAGGAAACAATAATTAAGAAATAAGGAGAAACGAGAATGGGTCCCATTGACCCACATCTTGTGCACACACATAGTACTGATAATATTAAATTACAACTACAGTCCAAAATAAAGAAAGAAATTAATTTGATACATGCCTTGATTTATTAAAAGTAAATAACCTACTTGGTTCTTCTACTGCTCGAAAGTCCTATCTGTTGGCTCTTCTTTGATCCTAAGCTAATATCCACTTAGAGGAGGAAAGATTTTAAAACAAAAAAAATATAAGCGAAAGGCTCAGTAGGACTATATTTTACAAACAAATATTTAAATAAAATACAATTTTACCCTTCAAAACGAATAATAGAAAATAGAGTTAAAGAGATAGAATCATGTAAATATATCCTTTAAAAATAGTCCATCCAGAAAGTTCCTTTATATTCTTTTCTGATAAAACATATTTATATCAGCACCGAAGTGGCCCAACTGAGTTTCGGGACCTACCCCCAATGCCACGCACTACACGACCCGATCTTTGATATGGCATCATGCCCTAATATGTATATATACATATCTTTCTATAATTATTAAAATCTCTTCTTACCCAATATAGTCATTTACATTCATTATGAGGTTTATTATGAAAACCGCCTCAATTCTACTGCTTATGAAATCTATTAATAAAAATCTTTTTTTTTCAACCAATCATTGAAAACATTTTTGTTAAAAATTCTTTTTGGGGCTAAAATCCTTTAAAAACTAGGTTACCAAGAAAGAGGGGTAGAAGTCCTACCTCAACACTCATACTGGTGTCCCACACTATAATCTCGGTCCGTTACATGTTAGCTCCGCAGAATCACAAACAACCTTAAATAGAAACTAGGCCTATCAGTATCTAGCTTAAGATATCCTATGTCATTAAATTGTCTCATGGTGTCCTAGTGTGCCATTTGTATTTATAAAAATCATTTTATAAGGTTGAAATCTCAATCGGGGTTCAAAATAGTAAAAACGGATAAAAAATCACAAAATTTCACCATGCCCGGTCGGCCTGCCGGTCATCTTAGTTCAGTCGGCTGAAAAACCAAGTCCGATCGGCCAAACATTTCCAGGTTCGGCCTGCTAGACAAATGAATCAGGCTTGTTGAACACGAAGTTTGGCCTATCGAACTGGAAAATTCTAGAAATTTTCAAGCATGGGTTCTCGACCTCCCGAGCCCAATTCTTCCATTTCAACCTGTTTTCTCAAATCTTAGGCATGAATAATGATCATAGTTGATAGAAAAACATAGTAGATTACTTTTTAATGCTTTTAAATAAGTTTTAAACAAAAATCTTAAAAAATCCTAAAAATAGAGGAAAATAGAGAAAATGAAATATCTTGATTTAAATCCATTTTTGATCAAACAAAGCTTAGATTCTAATTATCCTAAGTTCTCCTAACTTAGATCAAAAGTTTTCTAAGCTCAAATAAGCTTAGATTTCAAAATGCAAGAAATATTGAAAAATTGAAAAAGTTTTGAAATTCAAAAATTAACCTTGGATTCGAGCTTCAGATCGTGTTTTTGATTACCCAATTATGTTTTCGAGTCTTTAATCCACTAAACCAAGGCTTGGGCTTGATATTTTGATTCAAAAATTTGAGAGGGAATTAAGAGAGGATGAAAGGCAGAGTGAGAGAGAGAGAGAGGCACACGGGAGTGAGTGAGAGAGTGGAAGAGAGTGAGGAGAGAAGGAGAAAGGAAGTGAAAGTTAAATAGAGGAAAAAATGGACGGTTTCATTGTGAAGAAATCGTATGCCGCCTACGGTTTTATAAAACAGGCATTTTGACAAATTATTTTGTTTCAAAATTTAAAATTACAAATAAAAATGATTAAGAGAAATTAAAAATAATTAAAATAATCAATTTAATATTAATTTGAAAATTTCACAAAATGCTAAATTTAAGTTTTAAAATATTCATTATGGTACACTAATCCACCATTTTACATACTAATAACATCTAATTAATTTCGGGGTGTTCAAACTTGAATAACGATATAGTACCAGACGTGCTTAGAGCACCGTTCGGAATGACACATTAAGACATGATACCATACTCAGAGATCGGGTTATGTAGAGTATGACCTTAAGGGTAGGTCCTAAAACTTAGCTCGGCCACTACGGTTGTGATACTTTGGTTTGTCCTAAAATAAAAAGATCATTTCAGGGTGAATAATTGGACTAAATGGTAAGGATGAAATTAATGAATTTTCATTTACCATGTTTTACAATCCTTAAGTAAATGCTAAATTTTATGTTCAAATTAATGTTTTTCAAAGCTTAGTCTTACTGAACTATTCACTCACAGTTTTATTTGTATTTAAAACTTTCCCCCTCTAGGTGGATTGTAGCATAGGGTTGATTGGGACTCTACCAAATAGACGCATGGACTGTAGGATCTCTCTATCTAGGTTATTTGTTTATCTGATCAAGACATGTAATATTTTAGTCATTTTCTTTTTTTTTTGGACTGTGGTTGTATTTAATTGTGTCGATACTATGTGTGCGCACTTATGTAGGCCCGATGTGGACTAGCTATATTTATTCGTTTTTATTATTTTATTTTATCTACTTTAATTTAGATGTAATTATCTAAAGGTTTTAAATTGTCATATTTTTATAATAACTTGAATTATTTAATTGAAAATCTTAATCAAAATTTGGTTTAATTAACTTAATTAATCCGCCACATCATCACCTAGATTGAAGTTTGTGATAGCATTCCTGATCCCAAATTGATATTTGGTTCTTATTTCATGAATGACTTCATTGTATAAGATCATTCCTCATAGATGTCGAACGTGAAGATATATATTTGAAGGGTAGTTGTGTGTGTGCGTTTGTGTGTTTTTTTTTTTTTTTTGTGTGAATTAAGGAGAAGAAAGGGAATATACATGAGCTGGGGAAAGAAATAACAATTTTTTCAGCCATAACGAAAATAAAATTTTAATTATCTCCTCATATGCAAGCCCAATATATTTCTATACTGACCATTTAGCATAACTTTTTAACTCGTTAGAATAAGATTATTGTGTCTCACAATAGTCAAAAAGAAAAGAAGTTAGCACTTCACTGACTCAATTATGGTAAAGGGGTGGTAATGCAAAGTGTGTTAGAATTATGGTCCATATAATTAATTGAAGGCCTATAAAATTTATCAAATTTATTTATTTAGTTTAATAATTATTTAAATGCTAAAATTTAATTGGCTATGAGGGGTTTCAACTCTTATTAAAAAATGTGTCTATTTCTGAAAAGATATGTCTATATCTAGAGAGATATGTGCTTTGATGGAAAAGCACCTATTGAGAGTTTCTAAATATGAGTCTAGTCTTCTTTCCACCCAATCAATTTGTATTCTTCTCTCCATTAAAAAAATACGTAAAAGAAATTGTGAGCTTAGAGGGAGAAACTAGGTTCTTCTTCTCTGACAATTTCTGTTTTAGAGTTCTCTGAAAATTGAATCTATGAACAAGATATGCTCTAAATCTTTTTCTGTGAAAATTATTAAGTTTTAAGATTTCTAAAAATTACAAAATTAAAGTTCTTATATTTGATATCAGAGCATTAGGTTTTGGAACTCATAATTTTCTTTGAATCAAGCAACGATTTTACTTTTAAAACTGCGTGTGTGTTTTTGTGTGTGTGTGTATATATATATATATATATATATATATATATATATATAAAATTCATGTGTTTTGGTAGATATACAGAATGACTTCGTGTATGTGTGTTGGTTATATAGGTTAATCACATATGCATAAAGGAAAGAAAATCGCCAAAGTGATTTTGTAAAAAAAAAAAAAAAACAGAGAAATTATTGCACCTGTGCGTCAATTGTCAAACAAAGAGTTCGAACGCCTTTATTGCACCTGTATCTTAATGGTGAATTATTATATTTGCTTCATCGGTAAATGTTTTTCAAATAAATATTATTCTGCCACTGAACGCCCATCTATGTTTATCGCCTTGAAGTTTATTTATATATTGAATCAGTAAAATGATTTCTTAAGATGGCAATTGTACATATTCGATTATCAATGTTTATTTATGGTTTTCGTTGTCATATGTGTGTTTGCTAATCGAAATAAAAGCATTGTACTTGCTGAGTTTCTACACCTAATTTTGTGCCTATTATGTTGGATATGTGATGCTTTTATAATAATAATCTCATGGGTTGTTTTAATGTTTTACAATGGCTGCATATAATGAATCAAGTGATATAGATGTGGTCATTTATTTCATGAAACAAATGAAAATTATTGTTTCTAATTTTAAAATTGCATAATTGTAGTTTGTTAGTCACCAAAGTAGCCAAACTTTAAAACTTAGTAATTTTTAAATTAAGAAACAAAAATACAATAACCCATGAATTTTGATGCTTATAGTTGAGATGACATTTATAGATCATAGGTCATTAAATTTCATCTAGTATAAGAACTTAAGAATCGCCCAAAGGTTGATTAGTTTTCTTTATAATTAATGAATATAATAGGTGGTAATTAATATGTCCTATTATTTTTGTTTGTTTATCCAAAGATAGCAAGCATTTTTATTGGGCATATTTATGATTGCCAAATTAAATTTTTACTTTTAAATTAGCATCATTTATAGTTTGTATGTCTTAGCATCAACCAAAGGAGGACTAGGATATACAATTACTATTTTAGTTTGAATTTAATTATGTGATTATCTCAAAGCAATAATGTATTAATGTTTCTTGCATGTTTGCAGTATCTGTTTCTATTTCTCTGCATTCGCATGCTTCATCTATTCCCTTATTTAACGGATTGAATTTCTCTGATTGGTGCGAACAAGTCCAATTTCACTTAGGTGTCTTGGATCTTGATTTAGCACTTCAAGATAAGGAATCCACTACTATTACTAATGCTAGTAGTGAGGAGGAGAAATCTTTTCATAAAATGTGGGAAAGGTCGAACAAGCTTAATGTTCATGCGAATGATAGTAGCAAACAACATTAAAAGTACTCTTCCCAAGACTAAAAGTTCTAAGAAATTTATGAAACTTGTAGAAGAGCGCTCTCAAACTACTGATAAGTCTCTTGCTAGTACATTAATGGCTAAATTAACCAACATGAAATTTAATGGTTCTTGTACTATGCATGAGCTTGTCCTTGAAATGACATATATAGTAGCAAAATTAAAGTCTTTAGGAATGTCTGTGGATGAGTTCTTTTGAGTACAGTTCATACTCAACTCGCTTCCTCCTTAACAATATGGTCCATTCTAGATGAGTTATAACACAATTAAAGATAAATGGAATATTAATGAATTGACCAGTGTGCTTGTTCAAGAGGAGACGAGATTGAAGAATCAGAAACCTCATTCTATTCATCTTGTGAATCAAGAGGCTGAAAAGAGCACTAAAAAAAAGCCTAGAAAGAACAAGAAGAAAGGGTTTAAGAAGGAGTTGCTTAACCTGAATGAGTTAACTCAAATCCATAAGAAGGAACACATTGTTAAGTGCTATTTTTGTAACAAATTTGGGCACTTAAAGAAAGATTGTCAGAAATGTAAGGCTTAGTTCAAAAAGAAAGGTAAGTCTTGTGCTTTAGTTTGTTTCGAATCAAATTTAATTGAAGTTCCTTAGAATAATTGGTGGATTGATTCAGGTTCAACTACTCACATTTCTAATACGATGTAAGGATTCCTTACGATCCAACCCATAAGAGCAAATGAAAATTTTATTTACATAGGAAATTGAGATAAAGCTCCAATGAAAGGAATTGGCACTTGTCGCTTAATATTAGATACTGGATATTATCTTGATTTATACCAAACTCTTTATGTACCTTCTTTTTCTCGCAATTTAGTTTCTTTATCAAAACTTGATGTAGCGGGATTTTATTGTAAGTTTGGTTTTGGATTTTTTAGTTTATATAAAAATAATAATTTTATTGGCTTTGAAATCCTTTATGATGGTTTATATAAGTTAAAGTTTGATAATATTTTTGCTAAAACTTTGTTAACCATGCATCAAAGTATTGGAACTAAATGGAGTTTAGTTGATAAAAGTTCTACTTACTTGTGGCATAAACACTTGGGTCATATATCCAAGGAAAGGATAGAGAGATTAGCAAAGAATGGAATTCTTTCAAATTTAGATTTTACTAATTTCGGTGTGTGTATTGATTGCATTAAAGGAAAACAAACTAAACACACTAAGAAAGGGGCTACAAGAAGTACACAGCTTCTTGAACGCATACATACCGACATATGTGGACCTTTCAATGTTCCATCCTTTGGTAGAGAAAAGTATTTTATCACTTTTATCGATGAGTTTTCACGTTATAGTTATCTTTATCTCTTGCATGAAAAATCTTAATCTGTTGAAGCCCTTGAGGTATTTATTAATAAGGTTGAGAGGCAATTGGATAAAAGGATAAAAATTATAAGGTCAGATAGAGGTAGTGAATACTATTAAAAGTATGACAAGTCAGGGCAATGTCTAGGTCTATTTGCTAAATTCCTAGAAAAGCAAGGCATATGTGTGCAACACTATGCTAGGTACACCACAACAAAATGGTGTAGCAGAAAGGCGTAATCGTACGTTAATGGATATGGTTAGGAGCATGTTAAGTTATTCATCTTTAGCCTTATCTTTGTGGATGCATGTATTAAAGACCACCATGTATATACTGAATAGGGTTCCTAGTAAGGCAGTACCAAAAACTCCTTTTGAGATGTGGACGAGAAGGAACCTTAGTTTAAGGCACTTGTATGTTTGGGGTTGCTCGGAAAAAGTGAAAATTTACAATCCACATGAAAAGAAATTGGATTTTAAGATGACCAGTGGTGATTTTATTGGTTACTCTGAAAAATCCAAAGGGTATAAATTTTATTGTCCTACCCATAGTATGAGAATAGTAGAATTTGGAAATGCTAGGTTTATTGAGAATGGTGAAATTAGTGCGAGTGGAGAACGACATAATGTGGTCATTGAAGAAGTTATGATAGAAGTACCCCTACCTATAACTTCCAAGATTGTTCCTAACATTGTTGTACAGCCTAACAATATTCAAGAACAACAAGTGAATAACCAACCACTTCACAATGAAGTTGTACTCGACGAACCAATAGCAGCTGAACCATAAGAAATAGTATTAAGAAGATCTCAAAGAGAAAAACAATATGTTGTTCCTAATGATTATGCAGTTTATCTACAAGAGTCTGAAATTGACTTGAAAATCGATAATGATATGATTTTAGATCTAGTTTTATTTTCACAAGCCATAGAAAGTATGGATTCTGACAAGTGGCTTAATGCAATGAAAGATGAGCTAAAATCGATGGATCAAAATCAAGTTTGCGACCTTGTTGAGTTGCCTGAAGGTTGTAAGAGAGTCGGGTGTAAATGGGTCTTTAAGACCAAGCACAACTTTAAAGGCAATATTGAACGGTACAAGGCTAGACTTGTTGCTAAAGGTTTTATTTAGAAAGAAGGCATTGACTACAAAGAGACTTTTTCACCAGTCTCTAAGAAAGAAATATTATGGCATTGGTGGCTCATTTTGATTTAGAGTTACACCAAATGGATATGACAACCGCCTTTCTTAATGGAAATTTAGAGGAAGAAGTCTGTATGGATCAACCTGAACGCTTTTTAATTAAAGGAAAGGAACACATGGTGTGTAAATTAAAGAAATCAATACATGGACTTAAACAAGCTTCTCGACAATGTCCCGACAATGGTATCTTAGGTTTAATGATATCATTACTTCCTTTGGATTTAAGGAGAACACTGTTGATCGTATATATATAAAGGTCAATAGGAGCAAGTTTATTTTCTTAGTCCTATATGTTGATGATATTTTGCTTGCTGCTAACAATCTTGGTTTATTACATGAAACTAAGAAATTCCTCTCTAAGAACTTTGAAATGAAAGACATGGGTGAGGCAACTTATGTGATAGGAATTGAAATATTTCGTGATAGATCACAAGGATTGTTAGGGTTGTCAAAGGCTATATTAACAAAGTTTAAGAGAAATTTAAGAGAAATTTAAGATGGACAAATGCTCAACATGTATAGTTTCGATTCAAAAGGGGGACAAATTTAGTCATATTGAATGTCCAAAGAATGAATTGAAATGAGCGTAAATGAAAAACATTCCTTATGCATCTATCTTTGGTAGCTTGTTGTATGCTCAAACTTGCACCAAACCCGACATTAGTTTTGCTGTTGGGATGTTGGGAAGATATCAAAGTAATCTAGGAATAGATCATTGGAAAGCTGCAAAGAAAGTTCTCAGGTATTTGCAAGGAACAAAGACAATATGCTCACTTATAGAAGATGTGATCATCTTGAAGTGATTGGTTACTCAGATTCAGACTTTGTCGAATGTGCTGACAGTAGAAAATTTACATTCGGTTATATGTTCCTTTTGGCCGAAGGAGCAATTTCATAGAAGAGTATGAAGCAGTCTGTCATTGCTGCATCCACTACAGAGGCCGAGTTTATGGCATGCTTTGAGGTCACAAGTCATGGTTTATGGTTGTAGAATTTTATTTCGGGACTTGGAGTTGTCGACAGTATAGCCAGGTCGTTGAAAATTTATTGTGATAATACTACAGCAGTCTTCTTTGCTAAGAATGACAAGTATTTAGATGGTGCAAAACATATAGATATTAAGTTCTTAGTCATTAAGCAAGAAGTTTGGGAACGTAAAGTGTCAATTGAACAAATTAGCACCAATCTTATGATTGCAGATCCTTTAACAAAAGGATTGCCATCCAAAACATTTATTGAACATGTTGAACGTATGGGTGTTATTAGACGTCATTAATGGTTATGTATTATGTTTTATTTCATTTTAATTATATGACACTTTGAGCTCACTAATTATGTTCTCGATATATCCTGTTTTCTATTTTGTATACATGATTGTTATAGATTAATGTTTGACAGGAAAGTATCAACGAAGACATTAAAGTGGACTATTATTATACCTCTTAATTATAAATCATGTTAAATAGATGTCTAATGTTATAGTACATCAAAGGGACGACACTAAATTGTGATGTACAACCGCCATGACTACTTTAGATTTTCTGTTTAATTATGATGTAAGTATTAGCAAATTTTAAAAAGATTTAGCACAATATTGTTGTGCACATTATAGCATTATTAAACTAATAGATAAATATTATATTGGCCAAGTGGAAGAATGTTAGAATTATGACCCACATAATTAATTGAAGGTCTATAAAATTTATTAGATTTATTTGTTTATTTATTTAATTTAATAATTATTTAAATGCTAAAATTCTATTAGCTATGAGGGGTTGCAACTCTTATTAAAAGATGTGTTTATTTTTTAAAAGATGTGTTTATTTTTTAAAAGATATGTCTATATCTGGAGAGATATGTGCTTTGATGGAAATGCACCTATTGAGGGTCTATAAATAGAAGTCTAGTCCTCTCTCCACCTGATGAGACAGTAAAAGTGTATATTTTATAGGGCTTAAATCATTTATTTATGCTTTTATTTCTCATTAAATCCTCTAATTAATAGCATTTTTGTATTAATAGGTATTTTTGTGTCTTAGTGTGTAAATGTGTTTAAAAATATGTTTTTAGTGTATTTTTATGTTTAATAACATTTTTGGTAATTTTTAGAATTGTTTCGGTGTGTTAAATATATGTGTAGTTTGTAAATAGTCAAAACCGTAAAAATAACATGCGGTTATTTTATTTTTAGTTTTAACGTATTTGATAATGTGTTTTAAGTTTGTAAATATATTTTATTATATTTGTAGTAATTTTTAAAAATATTTTCAAGTCTTATAAATTGTATCTGTGTTAAACCGCAAAAGATAAAAAATTTTAGAAGTTTGTAATTATTTTTATGTATTTTAAGATTAAATAAATATTTTTAATATTTCAGTGAATATTATGTGTGTAAAATAATTAATTTAGTGCGTTTGTGAATTTTAGATTTAAAATCTGGAGTAAAAACAGAGCAAAACGATGCTCGGACATCAAATGCATGAAGAAACAAACAAAAATTCGAATTTGAATTCAATAAGACATGTGGCGTAACGAGAGCCGTCAGATCCAAAAGCCCAATCAATCTCAGCCGTTCGTGTGTATTGCGTCAGCCATTGTGTCAGCCGAGTCTCATCGTGCTCTCCATGTGTCGAATTTCGATTGGCGCATGCATCACACCCTTAGACAAGACTCACTCCCGTCAGAGGGAATCTCGGGTAGTGTTGGATTTCGTGCGGACGTTTCCACATGTAGCCGTTCTTCCAACCGTTTGATTGATGACTTAGACTAATTTGACGGTCAAAATTTGTGGGCCACAAAGCCTCGCTTGGGCCCAATTTTGACTGTGTTTAATGACCCTTGGATCGCGAAGTGAACAGTCTAGATCGTGTCATTTTGGTAATAGCTGCCGAGAAGTAGAGGATCTCAACCGAATTTTCAGATACTGAAGGAAGGCCCTATGCGTGGAAAAAAGAAGAAAACGTGATCCGATTATTAAATAATAAAATATAATAAAAATAATAATTAAAAAATAAAAACAGTAAATTTTCAAGGCTATAAATAGCCTTCCATTCTCTCGTCTTTGAGGATTCATTCAAAGGCCTTCGGGCCGTTTCTTTCTTTTTTTATTATTAAAATAATAATAATAATATATATAATAAAATAATGCCTAAATTAGGGTAAAAAGTCTAGTGAGACAGAGAGATGATCTTATATGCATAGTACTCTAGTATGAATTTTAACTCTACATTTGTTTTGTAATGCTCATATTTTTGTGGAATAAATTATATCTTTATATTTTTAATAAATTATTAGTATTGTTATGCTGCTTAATTTTTGCATAAATTCAATCATACTTTCTTTATGTAATTTAATTGTGTTGCATAATTAATATTAATAATAAAAAAGTATGCTCATTTATTAATTTGAGTTTCTGTTGCATTATAGACATGAACTAGCGCAGTAAATGCTTGATTTATTGTAGACAGATGATGGCGTAGTGTATTCTTAAACCAATTAATAAGTCGAGGTGCTGTCGAAATTAATGCAATAATTTATTGCATTAAAATATGATAATTTTTATTTGTTATTATCTTTTCTATCTTAAAATTATGCTAATTATAATTGAGTGACAGCGGTTATAATTTTCATAATTAGTGCACTAAATCATTAGTGAGAGATGATTATTTTGCTAGTCTTTATAGGAAAACCCTTACTATATTATGGCTTGCTATATTGTCGCTCTCGGTTAACTTATATAATTAGTAAAAAGTGCTTGCAATTAATGAGAAAAGATATAATAAATCAAATATTTTAGATAATTATTAATTAGAGTTAAAATTTTATATCAATTTCAAAACGTACAAGGGATTTTTAAAGCTTTACCGTTTTAATTTTATACTTTAAATTTTGAATTAAAAAAAAATTATAAAAATATTTATTTCATTTTAAACTTTGCTTTAAAAAAAACTACTTGCCTTTTTGAACATTTATATTTAACAATCTATCGAGTTACAAATTTTTCACCTCTCTGTGGATAGGACAACTTTTTTATACTACATACGTCCGCCGCTTAAGAAGAAACATACATTTTTGGGGTGTTACCACCACCCAATCAATTTGTATTCTTCTCTTCATCAGAAAAATACGTTAAAAGAAATTGTGGGTTTAGAGAGAGAAACTGGGTTCTTCTTCTCTAATAATTTTTGTTCTAGAGTTCTCTGAAAATTGAAGCCAATTCTCAAGGTACGCTCTAAATCTTCTTCAGTGAAAATTATTAAGTTCTAAGATTTTTGGGAATTACAAAATTAAAGTTCTTACAAAGTGGTCATTGATTAATGCCCATATTTACTTGGATTAATCATGTATGTTGAATGCTATCAACGAACTGACATTTTAATTAATCAACTAAATCAGACGTATAGCACACGTATATATAGAGGCAAAGCTATTCATAAAGAAGGGTGGGCGGTTATTCGCCAAACTTTTTTTTCCTTTAAATTTTATACATGAAAAATTTTATAAAAATTGTAATTTGTACCTCCTAATAAAATTGCATTGCGTTCCTATATTCTTTTACTCCATTTTCTTAGATTAATCACCCCTCTATCCTGACTAATTTTTTCTGCCTTCTATATAGGAGCTAATGATATCCAGGGACTTTATAAATCCATGTTTATCAAATAAAATTACAAATTAAAGCACTGACCATCTACACCAGCAATTATAACAAAATAGGTGGTAATCATAACTTGAGATAAATATTCACATACACAAAAAAAAAAAAAAAAAAAAAAAAAAAAACACACAAACACACACACACACACAAAAAAAATTCTCTTAAAACAAATAATCGATGCCATAGATAGGTTTGATTCTATATACTCGTAAATTCAGTTATATGTATGCGAGCACCATACAATCGAAAAACAGAAAGCTTGACATCAAAATAGCAAACATTTAATTTTGATATTTTGCTCTTCAAGGTATCACTTCACCTTAATTAGTCGTAACATACAGCGAGCAAAAGCTAGTGGATCTTTTCTTGTTGTACGTGTTCTGAAAATGAAATAAAGGTATAAATCTAATGATCCACTACTGAAACATCTTGTCTCCCCTCTCTGCTAATTCAGCCATCAAAACTTCCACTACATCCCCCAATTCACAATGAACAATCTCCATTATTAGACGAGAAATCGTGCTTGATAGAAATTAATTTCTTAAAAAAATTATTCGAAGAGATTGGTTAGTTCTACATACTAGTTTTTTGGGTCATGATAAACATCTCTTTCAAAATTTTATAAAATTAAATGGGGTGAGTATTGATTTTTTACACTGGTAGATATATAAAAAGATATTTGGGAATGTTTAAATTTTATTCAAAAGAAAGTATTTCTGGAGTTAATAGCAAGATAACTGCAGAATAATTAAGGTGCATGTAATCTGTTATTTTAAGTGCATGCAATATTAGTCCATTAATGAAAGGGAGAGGGGCAGAGAGAGAGATCAGGTAAAGAGACAATACTAATATTAGATAAAAATAAAAACATAAAAAATATTGGCAACTTTTAGGTGCCATAATGATTCAATAATTGGGAAGTCGTGCAAAAACCACGTACTCCAATCTCCAATTTTCTATTCTAAAATTTCTGTGGTAACATATCCACTTAGTTCTTTTGTCGATTTTTCCATCCTATCGTATTTGGTAGCTCTTGTCGTTCAACATGCAATAATGCACTTGAATATTCTCCTTATCTTAATCACTTTATCATTCCTCTTCAGGCATTTAATTTGTTTCCACAATTGATCAAACATGTCATGTCTGTGTTTTAATACAAATTGAATCTGGAGAGGCAATAAGTAAGTGGGCTTATTAAGCAGTGGAAATAAGCTTGAATGTTCTTCCAATATTAATATTTTAGTAACACTCAATGAAACTATTTCATTGGAAACATATTAACTAATCGATCCTCCACTTACATATACCCTTTGGCCATTCTGAAAGGATCATGGCTTATTTTTTCTTTGTAATAATACAAATAAAATAAATAATTACTCTATCAAATTTGAGCCAAGAAAATAATTTAAATTTTCGATGGTGTAATTGCCACATGGTAGAATTGACCATATTAGGTAGAACAGTGCTATTTAAGCATATTACCGATTTAATCTTCAAATTTGTGTGCAAGATTTTGGATATCGCCTTAAGGATAAAATCTCATACGATTATTTTTTTTATGCCTTATATGTTGACTTCGTCAAAAATACAACTCTACATTTTAGATGTTCTCAAGTTATACCTTTAATTATAAATTACTAACTATAATCTTTGCAGCTTATAGATGATCGATCTTGTAACAAAAATAGATTGGAGTAATGTTAAAAGAAACAAAGAAGTAAAAAAAAAAGTATTTTACAACGTTGTTGCAAAGAGTAGTTTGTTAATTAGTATTTCATTTCAAGTTTATATATAAAGCTACTACAGGTAAACTCATAAATTCAGATGTCAAAATCAATTGTTGGCCTAAAAAGAGGGAAAGTATATCCAAAATAGACGGTATTTTTAAGATAAACTCAAAATGAAACATCCCAGTTTCGTAGAAATGTGAACTAATATTTTTAATGTTTTAAAAACTCTTTAATAGATGTATTTCAAATGTCTTGGGCAATATATAGAATATGAATTAGCATCTCGACAAAACCAAATCTTTTTGTGTCAATCATAATCTTCAAAATGAGATCCAAACATGTTGATATATGTAAACCCAGAGAGCTTCATAATTAAATCTTGGAATTAACTTCTTTTAAGTTCTTCAAGCAACCATTACCAACTAAATTAGTTAATTATATGAAGCGTGCATGTACAAAAGTACAAATCTTGTGAGCAACTTAATTTAAGCTAATTACATATGTAACCCAAATATGCCTAACGTAGAATGTCCTTTGCGTTGGAAAAGTGATATTTCTGCAGTAGTAAGTGGCCAAAACAATATTATTTTGCCACCGTAATGGACACTATAATTAAGCTGATTAGAAAAAGCATATGGCCAAAAATCTGAGCTCACCCGTCATTATATTTATTCTATTAGGGTATGTTTGGTACACCATATTAAAATGCCGTATTGTATAACTATACATTAGTACATTGTTTAGTATAATTATTATATTATATAAGTTAATACAGATGGTAAAATAATACGATTTATGTCGTATTATAGAATACAGCCTATTTTTGATATATTGTATTATATTATTTTATACCAGGTTTATGATTCTTGTTGGAGTTGGATCCAATGCAGGGTTGGGGTTAGGCCAACACAAAAGTAAGTCAAAACTTATAATTTTCTAAAATTTGGCGGTAAATTTATATTTTTTAAAATTATATTTTAGCCCCTAATCTTTTTAAAAATTATTTTTTTGACGTCTATACTTTTTGACTCAATGTTTTCTTAGAAATTATATTTTGACCCTTTAAGTTTGATAAAATTATATTTTGACCCTAAATTTTTTTTTAAAATTGCATTTGTCCCCTCAAACTTTAAAAATTTATGTTTTGTCCCTTATAGAATATGTTATGCACCAAACACCGTATTGTATTATAATAATACATAATACAATATAATTGAATACACTTATACAATATTCTACAATACGGTCTATCAAATATAGTCTTAAAGTCTTCAAATTGTATAATCTTCGCTTCTATAATAACAGTCCACTTTATGAAAGGAATTAAAAAGTGGAAATGTTTCAATTTTGCTTTATCTCATATCTAATCTATCTTTCTTGAACTGATATCTTGAAAGTATTTCCAATATTAAACAACTGATCAGGTTCTTTTTTTCTCTATGGAAATAATAAACAACTCACGTTGAACAACAAAAGATAAATAACTTTGTGTCATGACCCGAGGTATATAGTTCGTACGCGCATCTCATGAAAAAGAGAACTATTATTGTTTTATAGATGACCCATAATATAAGTAATGCTGGAGTATGGAAGAGTTTAAAACCGAGAATATATTACAGGTTATAAAGCACGTTTAATTAATTCAAAGGACTTCACTGCAAGCTTATAACATTTATTCGATATATAATTTCTTAAAATTAGTACAAATTCGCTTGCAAAGGTTAATATATAATGTATCTGTACCACAAAAGGGGGAGAAAAAAAAACAAAATGAATAAGAAAAGAACAAGATTTGGGTAAGTACTCCAGCTAGCTCAACCTAATTGTCTAAACTACTTTTTCATATATAGTCATTATATATCTATGATTAATTTGATTTCTTTTCTACTTTCTTTCTTGCTCCTTTTTTTTTTTGCTACATTAATGCTTAATTTGATTGCAAATGTGTGTAATATGGATTTCATATTACTGTACTTATAGGGGAGAGAGTGAGCTGCCTTAGCTACACACGGACTGAATTGCTGTATATTAGCTACACACAGACTGAATTACTAATATGCAGCTGTTAGTGCATGTCAATATTAAACATGGTATCAAGTGCTTTTCTTGAAATATCAGAGAGAAGGTTGGATCAAGTGATGATATTCACCTTTTTATGCTATGTGTTATAGGTTTATAACTTTGGTTTTTGCACTCATTAAATATGTACCTTTATATTAGATTTAATATACAAGTGTATACCTTATCTTAGTCAATAATTAATTTCAAGTTTTGAACTAACAAAATTATCCTCAAAAAAAAAAGAAAAAAGAAAAAAACTTTCAAAAATTAAAAAGAAAAAAACAAAATTTTGAGGGTTTTTTTAATAGAATTTTGAGGTCAAAACAGTATGTTTAAATTTTTTTTTTATTGTCATTCTATTTAAGGGTATTTTTAACATTTTAGGTCAAAATCGAGGTTGACTATAAAAAGGTGCAAGTTTGTATATTAAATTGAATTTAAAGGTATGTATTTAATGAAACTAAAAATTGATGATATAGTTTATGAATAAACCTAAAACCTAGAGCATAAAAAGGCAAATAACCTTCTAGTAAACATAATTCCATTCCGCATAATTGCAACAATTAAATTTACCTGTTCCTTCCGCATTATCTCACAACTATTAGAGATTAAGTTCTATCATCCACATACAATATAAAGCTGAAACATTGAAAGTGCCTATAAAAAGTTAGAATTACATGTGTTATTTGCTCTATCTTTGCTATGCGGCTCGCTTCTGAACTTCTTACATATTATCTGTTCAAAAGGTCTAATCAGACTGAATAGGTGAAGATTAGCTCTAATTTTCAACAGAATCGTTGATAATTTGGGAGTTCGTATTAGGTAATTGATGATTAATTATTCTTCCGCATATGTAACTTGTTCATAACAAATGTTATTTCTCTTTATGATTTATTATATATCTTTTCTTTATATAACCGCGAAAGTATATGCAGTACTAGCAATATAATGGACATGATTGTGGAAAATGTGGCCAGGATCATAAAGTATATGTCCATGTATGCAATAATTACGTAAAAGCACTAGTAGTGGAATAGTTGCAACTCTCTTGCCATGTCGTGCGCATACAAGTCTTTTTCCCCAGCTGCCCTGCATTCCATTACATCACCGCGAGTGGGGAACATCTCCAGACAACAATATGCCCCGGCCCTAAGAATCATTCAAGCGAGTGAAGGTCAGATTTTTTTTTTTTTTGTTGAAGGAAGTAATTAATTTTTAGACTATGCACACGAACATAGGGTTAGCTACATAAATATACATTCTAGTTTTTTTTCAATATATTATTTTTTTCAAAAAGAAAATATAACTATATTTTTTTTTATTTCAAAAAATGTGCTTCAATTGTAGTTGCCAGCATAGTTTAACGATAAATCTGCATCTGATTGTACCAAAAGATGAAGAGTTTGAATCTCTCATCTCTAGGTTAAAAAAAAAATGATTCTATTTTATTTATTGCCAATATTTTTTGGTGAAAAAGAAAAACAAGTTGCAAAAATGTAATGCCTCTAAGTAGGGGTTAACAGTTTTTAATAAATAAAAATAAAGATCAGAAAAAATAAATAAAATGTGAAAAGAAATTTGCCTGAGACTTAATTGAAAACTCTCAAAACAAAAGAAAAATATAAACAACAATTTAAACCACAGTTTAATATAGCACCATAAATTTAATAATACAAAATTTATATCATCATCATTCCAACCTTCAACAAATCTTAATATAGTCATAGAAAAGTAAAATTCGATACTTACATTGTCATGATGGACATTCTTAGCAAATAAAGCCAATCCAACGTTATACAGCTACATAGTTTCCTTAACTATTTTCTCATCGCCACCTCACACTTGGTGAGCCCTAAAAAGATAGAAATATAAGGGAAAGAGCAATAATATGCTCAGTAGAGAAAACCATTACACACCTTTAGGTTTTTATCATTGACACATTAAAACCTGCATGGTTAGTTAGTGTTTTTCATTATCTACATTATGAGATTTGTTATGATCATATTCCGTGAATACCATAGTTAATCATTACCTAGTTTCATACACTTACATATATACAAATACTACAATTCATCATTATTCTTAGGTATCCACGTTCAATAGAGTATCACTCAACTCATCAAAACCCAAATGGGTGCGTTTGACCACCCTCCAATCATTCCAAGGGTGTTCCGGTGAGGGGATTTCAAATCCCGGATCCTCACATAGTCGATTCCTGTACAATGTGTTTTGGGACTTTCAACCCAAGGGAGTATCATCACCTCCCCCCCTATTTTACTTTTTAGAATATTCATGTTCAAGGACGTAACTGTCGCCCTGTTCACATCTTACCATTTCTTTATATTCAATCATTATTTATAGAGTCAGTTTTCCTAACCATGCGTCTCAATTTACAACAACATGTGTCAATTCATTATGTTCTTCGCTATACAATACAGGACGAGTTCATGTCATAGTTTCATATGTGATACTCATATAATAGCAGTTCAACATAGATATATATATATATCTTGTAGTAACACAATCAATTTTAATTCCATAAAAATATTACAAAATATGAGTAATAGAATCCCTATCTCTTTACAAATATCCATTGATAATTTTCAGCTTACATAATTCACCACATACGCTCCAAATACGCCGTTATCCTAAAACATCACTACAAGAAAACTACATTTAACGACATATTATTTACGATATTTAGTTTTTGAATGTCCTTCAAAAGTACATACAACGACATATCCAACAAACATGTTGTTAGTAACATTTGAAACAATAATTGATGACATCTTTATAGACGCTGTATTAAAGGTCTCCTTTTAGCGACAATAGTTTAGTGTCGTTAAATTATTTAACGACAAATAGGAGACGTCGTTAAAGCCTTTGAGATTCTACGATGCACCTTATAGACGACATTGGTCAAGATGTCATTTATAAGGGGTGTCGTAGAACCTTCAAGGCTTTAACGACATCTCCTGTTTATTATTAAATAATTTAACGACACTAAACTATTGTCGTTAAAAGCAGACATTTAATACGGCATCTATATAGATGTCGTCAATTATTATTTCAAATGTCATTAACGGCATGTTTGTTGGAGATATCGTTGTATGTACTTTTCAACGATTTTTAAAAACTACATGTCGTTAAATACAGTTTTTCTTGTAGTGCGTGTAAAATAACCATACTTTAACTTAAATCCTAATTTTTAATTATGTCAATTTATCATTTATTTTTATTAGTGTGCCATAATCATTAATGTACTAAAATTGTCAATATCACTTTTCTAACTTAATTTTAGTAAATTATAAAATAACAATAAAATTAAAATATACAAATTTGACTTTGGTATGAAATATGTGATAAAATAAATAACACGATTTTAAAATATTTATAATTAAAATAATCAAAAAGTTGGATATTTATTAAAATAAAATTATTTATAATTACTAACTTTATAGAAAACTATTTATGAATTCTAAAACATAAATTATCAAATAACCATCATTGTCCTAGCGGTTTGACTCCCCTTTATTGCTCATGAGATTGGGGGTTCAATCCCACCAGAAGCTTGTTTTTATTGAATTTTGGTATGGAAAAACGAAATGTTATTTTAAGGAAAACGACATATAGTTTCTGGTAAAAACTACGCACATAGTCTGTGGGAAAAAAGATATGTAGTTTTGTGAAAACGACATGTCATTTTTCACCTAAAAATTTTTCACAAAGAACCTATAATTTGAATTCTAAGCCTTTTACTCAAATTCTTAGTTTCCTAATAGCTTTTTTAAGTATAAAAACTATACATAAACAATATATAATTATCTTTAAACATCAAAAACACAATTCTCAAAATTTTCATACCACAATACAACTTAAAATCAAAGTTAAAACTTTAGAAATCTAACTTCAAAACTTAACTCAAATCCATGGTTTGATCTTGAAAATGTTTAGATTTCCTTAATCTTTAAGCTTATTAGAAGTTGTTTGTGAAGATCCATGAGAGAATAACTTGAAATTCATGAAGAGTGTTTAAGCTTTTCCTTTGGTTTCCTTTGGTTGTCTCACTATGAAAGAAAGAATGAAGAAGAAGAGAAGGAGAAAAAGAAAAGAAGTGTAGAGGAAGAAGAAAAGAAATGAGTAGGGAAGAAGGAAGGAAACGTGAGAAGGGAAGAGGAGAATAATTGAGGGGGAGACAAGAACTATAAGAGTCGGTGTAATGTCTCCTCTAGAGACTTTAATCCAAATAATACCTAATGGAATTTTTGTAATTAATTAGAAGTTCCAAGGGCATTTCTATAAATATACTAAATAGGTATAGAAAATTTAAATATAAGTGAAAATAAATATTGTGAAATAGTTTTTAAATGAAACTATTTTAATTGGCACACTAATAATTGATTTAATTATCATAATATCCATTAGGAAGATAATGGGTGTAACAGCTCTACCCTCTTAAAAAAATTTCGTCCTCAAAATTTCAAATCTAACTATACTAATAGAAATCACAATTCTGTAATAATTTCCCTTTCAACTCTATACCCTCATTATTATTGTCTCCAAATGTGGATTATCATACCTTGTTTTAAACATCAAATCCTTCAACAAGAGTATTTCTAATAGGTTCCAACTTACAGCATTGTATTTTAGTGTAGGAATCTAATAAAAAAAGCACACGTACAGATCATACCATTTTTCCATGGACTGTGATTTACAATTACTTTTAAGGCAATTACCAGAAAAACTCTATGCACTTCATCTTTGAGTTCCTTTTCTTTTCTGGGTAAGGAAAAGTCAAGGATGGTTGATTTCATATTCCCACTAATAAACTAAAACATAGTCTTAAATTATACAAGACAATCACTTCTATTCAAAATCATACATTAAACTTATACATAGAGATATTAAAGGGAAATTCGTAGTAGTAAACAAACTCGATAGATTCTTCATTAAACTACTACCTTTATGACACACAAGCGTTTCACCCACATAACACACTCATATTTTCTACAAAGTATCCCTACAATTGACTTTGGTACTTTCACAAAACATTAACAGAGTACTACACATTATAAACATAATACGGATATATTTTGAGAGTACAAGGTACTCTGTATACCAACTATCCACATCATGCATGCTTAGAGAATACAAAAACATTGATAAACAAAAGATCAAACCTTAAATAGGATGCTTTTCGAAAGCATCAAGTACTTCGTATCATCAGCCATCCCGACATTAGGGTCAATGAATCTAAAGATTTTAACAACAACATACCATAAGAAATACAGAATGTGGGGAAAATGGTTATTCCTAACACATGAAACACGGATGTACACAACATGGGTAAAACCAAAAGATTCTAGACTAAGATTCAAATCAAATGCTCACTTTTGGCTTTCTTTCTACCATTTAAGCTTGGATGTTGTAGTGTTGAACTCTAGATGGATGATTTGCATCTTATCTAACAATTCCTCGGCTATTGAGGTGGTAATAAAGATTTGTCTCCCTGATTCTAGAATGAAGTTTTCTCTCATAACATAATCTAAAAATTTTAAAAGATCATCATAAAAACTATTTGCATTTAAAAGTCCCAAAGGTTTAGAATGAAAGCCTAATAATTGTCTACTAGCAACTACAAATATTTCCTCAAGGGTACCTAGGCCACCAGATAATACTATAAAAGCATAAAAATTATTAATGATGACTTTATGATATTCAGGGGTGTCCAAAACTCTTTTCTCCCTACCTATTTTTTTTCCACAAAAGCTCCCTCCAGCTAGGAGTCGAGGAATAGTCCCCAGGACTTCGACACCACCAAACTTAGCTGTTGTTGTCACATTTCTCATTAATCATAAACTACCATCCCCATAGGTCAGGTCAATCTTTCTACGTGCTAAGGCTTGCCCTAAGTGTCTTGTAGTTTCTAGTTAGACTTTATCTTTTTCTAGGCGGGAACCACAAACGACACAAACATTCTTTATTTCCTTGGTGGATTGGGAGGTAGACATATTTGGTTTATATAAGTGATTGCTTTATGTCTGCTCCATTTAAACTTGGGGTTCTACTTGAGATTTTAAGGATGAGGAATACATAAAAGGACTAAAAAGACAGACAAGTAAGTAACAAAAAGATAATCCAAAGATTTAAATAAAATATTGTGCAAGTAAGAAAGTAAGAAAAGTGATTGATAGTTTATAGAAAGTTTGATATTCTTTTTGAAAAATTTTAGACATGTACTCTATAACTTTTGACAAATGCATACCAAATCTAGAAAATAAATATAAACGACAAACTACAATAGAACTTTTGAAATTTGAGACACAAATCTTGAAATATCTAGTTAAGTTTTAAAGATTCAAACATGTTACAGTACAGCGTGTAATGTATTTGAAAGGATAATATATTTTATTATATGTATTAAAGAAAGCCATAAATCAAATAAGACACTAGCACTTATTGTATTAATCTAACAACCACAATTATTCTGGGCACAAAAGCAAATATTTTGATAAAAGAATGACAAAGATTATTAAATACTAACTAAAATGATTTCAAACAACAAAGACTTAACAACCTTGATAGAGTGATGGATTGGCAAATAGCATCTAAAAATACCATATTCCTGAGGCATTGTCTTTCTGCATGGAATTTAGGCCAGAGTTTAAAAATAGCTCCTTAAACATATCTACTAGAGTGACCATGAAGAGGAGGATGGATGCTATCCAAGTTCTTCTTTGAAAGTCTATTCCTACAAAACCTTATTTATCCTCTTTATTCGTAAGCATATAATCAAGTGAAGTACATTTACCGTTACAATTTTGTCTTCCACATTTATTACAAGTTATCGCGATAGCGTGAGCTCTTCTTTTCATCACACTATGACTGGTATCCGTTCCTGGTAAATCGACATCTTAACTAACGTCGCTAGGATGGATGTTCCCCTCTATCAATATTCTCACATCACAAGGGATGCCAAAACGTATAAGAATCCACAACCGAGTGGTCCTAGCCTTGTATTTCTTTTTAAGAATCTTTTGGGAGAGTGATGGGAAATACTTTCTCAAGTTTTGATACTTTGGGTCCATGATGAGATGAAAGAAGAGTAAATAGAAAGTAAAAATTGAGACAGTAAGTTGCAGAATCCTAGAATTCCTTCTCCTTTTAGAGAGAAAGAAGAAGTTCTAGAGAGAAAGATGAGGATTTATGATTTAGAGAGAGAATAATAAATTAATAGAGAGAGTGAGCTTGGAGAAATAAGCTCCTATGTACAGTAGACATATATGTAAACAATAATTAAACCACTATAGATGACACATATAGAGGCCACGTGGGAAAGACAGTGCGAGTCCAACTAATTCAGGATTTAGACTAGGCCCAAATGTTCTAAGCTGAAATGAGTTAGGTCAGGCCTTAACACATTTAGAACGAGTTAAATAACAATCAAAAAATTGAAAACCAATTTGTACAAATCTTAAGCCCATTTCAAAGTCCACTAAAAATAAAAATAACTATGAACAACAAGTCTAATTTCACAACAATCAGGGATCTTTGATCGTAAATGGTATTCAAATCATTTTATAACAACATAATCCTCTAGTAACTCAAATAATTTATTTTAATCAAAGCCTTATTGAACAATGCATACACTCATATGTTATCTTTAATACTCAACATTTGTCAATGGATTCATCATCATTACTACCAAGGGTTTAGAATGTGACCAATTGAAATCAATACAATTTGTGTCTTTCAACATAGATCATATCAATGACCAAAGACCTTTGATGTTTCTACTTAAGAACATCTACAATCCCCACAATTCCACTTATACAATATTTAATTTCCTCATATAACAAAACCTCAGGTAACTAAAAGATTCACATCTAAACATCTAGAAGTTAAACCTTTCATCGTAATTATCCAAAATTATTATAGGTGCCTTGAGTATTATGATTTGCCTAAGGAAACTCCTATTGGTCATTTTCACATTGCATCTATCCATAAAGATTCATTGATACATTTAAATACAATATACGTAGCAAAATATTCGAACTTTGAAATTCATGCATTCTTGCCTTTACACAGTCTCAACAGACCAAAAGTCTAATGTTTATCTCACTCAAGATCTAATACCATGGATTCCTAACTTATCTCATATTCCTCAAGTAAATAGAACTTTCAAGAAAAGTTATTGACACTTATGTACTCCATCAAATCCACACATAATCACTTCTTAGGTCTGAATCAATTACGAAGAATTTGGCATATCTATGCCAAACTTTAAAATCAACAAGTTAAGCCTTATATTTCTTATTGTTTTTCACAAGATAAAAGGATCTTAACTCCTCGTATCTACACGAATTTCTCATCATTCTATATGAATTAGATATGCTTATAGATCCTAGTATTATATGAATCTCTCATAAGCATTCTACTTATAAACCCATTATATATAATTATCATTCCATGGCTTTTCCATTTTATGTTCTTTTAGACTATATAAATCAACCTGAAGGGTCATTTTGATGATGACATTCAACTTCAAAACTATCTCAAAAACAAATTTTTAAAATGGTATTACACTCCTTAGGTTAACCGAACCTAGGATCTGAAACCAAAAAATCTTAATACATAAATATAAATAAAACATTAAAAGAAATTTACTTGGGACTTAATTGAAAACTCTAAAAACAAAACAAAAATATAAACAACAATTTAATCTACAGTTTAATGTAGCATCATAAATTTAATGATACAAAATTTTCATCATCGTCATTCCATCCCTCAACAAATCTTAATACAGTCACAGAAAAGTAACATTCGATGCTTACATTATCATGATAGACATTCTTAGCAAATAAAACAAATCCACCATTATACAGCTACATAGCTTCTTCAACTATTTTCTCGTCACCACCTCACACATAGTAAGTCCTAAAAAGATGAAAATATAGGGGAATGAGCGACAACATATTTAGTAAGAAAAACCATTACTTACCTTTAGGTTTATATCATTGGCACATTAAAACCTATATGGTTAGTTATTGTTCATCATTATCTAGATTATGAGATTTGTTATGATCGTATTCCGTGAATACCATAGTTAATTATTACCAAGTTTCATAGACTTACATATATACAAATACTACAATTCATCATCATTCCTAAGTATCCACGTTTAATAGAGTATCACTCAACTCATCGAAACCTAAATAGGTGCGCTTGACCACCCTTCAATCATTCTAAGGGTGTTCCGATGAGGGGATATCAAATTCTGGATCTTCACCAAGTCGATTCCTATATAGTGCATTCTGAGATTTTCGATTTAAGGGAGCGTCATCACCTCCCCATATTTTACCTTTTAGGGTATTCGTGCCCAAGGACATAACTGCCGCCCTATTTATGTCTCACCATTTCTTTACATTCAATTATTATTTATAGAGTCAGTTTTCCTAACCATGCTTCTAAATTTACAACAACATGCGTCAATTCATTATGTTCCTCACTGTAAAATATTATAATTAAAATAATTAAAAAGTTGGATATTTATTCAAATAAAATTTTTTGTAATTACAAACTTTGTAGAAAACTATTTATGAATTTTGAAACATAAATTATTAAATAACTATCTTTGTCCTAGTGGTTTGAGTCCCCTTTATTGCTCTTGAGATTAGGGGTTCGAATCCTACCAGAAGCTTGTTTTCATTGAATTTCTATATGAAAAAATAACATGTCGTTTTAAGAAAAATGACATGTAGCTTTTGGGAAAAACTACACGTAGTCTGTGGGAAAAACAACATGTCGTTTTTTACTTGAGAATTTTTCACAAAAAATCTATAATCTGAATTCTAAGCCTTTTACTCACTAACAACTTTTTAAGTATAAAAAGTATACATAAACAATATATAATTATCTCTAAACATCAAAAGCACAATTCTCAAAATTTTCATGCCACAATACAACTTAAAATCAAAGTTAAAGTTTTAAAAATCTGACCTCAAAACTTAGCTCAAATCCATTGTTTGATCTTGAAAATGTTTAGATTTCCTTGATCTTTAAGCTTATGAGAAGTTGTTTGTGAAGATCCATGAGAGAATAACTTGAAATTCATGAAGAGTGTTTAAGCTTTTCCTTTGGTTTCCTTTGGTTGTCTCACTGTGAAAGAAAGAATGAAGAAGAAGAGAAGAAGAAAAAGAAAAGAAGTCTAGACGAAGAAGAAAAGAAATGAGTAGGGAAGAAAGAAGGGAACGTGAGAAGGGAAGAGAAGAATAATTAAGGGGGAGACAAGAACTGTAAGAGTCGGTGTAATGTCTCCTCTAGAGACTTTAATCCAAATAATGCCCAATGGTATTTTTGTAATTAATTAGAAGTTCTAATGGCATTTCGGTAAATATACTATATAGATATAGAAATTTAAAAATAAGTGAAAATAAATATTGTGAAATAGTTTTTAAATGAAACAATTTTAATTGGCACGCTTATAATTGATTTAATTATTATAATACTCGTTAAGAAAAAAACGAGTGTCACCAAAAACAAAAAGACCCTCAATTTATTTTTTATTTTAAAATTTTAAAAAAATATGTTAAACATTTTAAGAACATATAAAGGATCAAGGAACATGGCTACAACTAGAATTGAAAAAGGACTATTTATTTAATTCTACCTTCTAGTTGTATTATTTCTCATTATTTCTCTATTTTTAGAAACTACAAATACATTCTTTAAATATGAAAAATAATTTCAATTTCAGTACTCATGTACTTTGTAGATAAAAAAAATATAGTAAAATAATATAACTACAATTGAATAGTGTATACTTTTATAGATTTAAAAAAACATGAAATGACCTTAAACAAATTATTTTTTAAAAAAATAATTTTGAGTTTTAATTTTTCTAGATGTTAAAATATTTACTTTTCAAATACATCCAGTATTTTTGTCTTTTATTCTTTTCTTTTTGTCCACACAGTATGAGAGTGATGAAAGTGAACAAGTTTTTTAAATTTAAAAAATATTGTTTTGTTTCTAAAGACAAGATAATAAACTAAAAAACAATTAAAAGTATGAAGTGTAATTATACAATTAATCCCTAGCATTACAAACACCAACAGCCTCTGTGCCAAAAACTAAGAGGCTGAGTCCTCCAACACCATCAACCATGTGTCTGCATGAGTTTTGCGCGCAAGGAGATGTTGTAGGCTGTAGGGGCATAAAGTTCGGGAGGGCATATCTTTGATTAAAATAATTTTGTAAATTTTTTAAATGTTGAAAATACTTTTCAAAAATGATTTAAGGGTTTTGTTCATTGTCTTCTTATCTCTCTTCTGTCCAAAAAAAAAATTGAAAAATAATGACACTGATTTTTCAAGATTAAAAGACTAACTTTATAGTTTCAAAAAGCAGAGTAATAAATTTGATACAAAATTTAAACTAAAAGGAATATCTATATAATACCCAGGTGTGTCTATATATATATATATATATATGTATCTATGTATATAGAACAGTACACTATCTTTACGAATTAATAATTTAGACTTAAAAATATAAATATTTGTACGTTTGATTTATACACTAGCGACATATATCTCACTATTGCAAACAGTGGAGGCCATATTAAGGGTACGTACGAAAAAAACTTTGTACATGGGAACCATATATCAACAATAAACTAGAATATTTTAAGCAATTGGTATTTTGATTTCAACCAAAAAGAAAAAAAAAATATCTGCAAGCAGATATTTAGTAGGGAATAGAAGTCTTTTTTTTTTTTTTTGTTTTTTGAAGCTTGCTAGGATCTATATCACTGTGCTATATCTATGCAATAACTAGTTTTAAAGGTCCGATATCAGTGTGCATAGTGAAGCTAAAGGACGTCACATTACATGCAGTCCTGTTCTCGTTGTGATTTAGTAGGGCAAATGAATAGGCCTGATCTTGTGTGGTCCATATAATTATATTTGGATCTTCAAAACACATACCTAATGCAATAAATTTCGGAACTATGGTGAAATTACTTACAAAAATCATTAGTTCATCTTCAAAAAAAAGGGTACTCTCAGTATATCTTTTCTTTCGGAAGATGATATGATTCTCACACTCAAGTCCAAAGTATACTTTGACAGGTATGTAATTATAGAGTAAAAATCAATGATCATCATATCAATCGTTTGGTATACATGTTGGTCAATCAATAAATAAATTTTGAAAAGCGAGAGAATTTTATGTAATATAAAAATTTATATGCATAAATGTATTAATATGTACTAGCTCCCTTATTTTTTTTTTTTAAATAAAGGCATGAACTTCCTAAAAAGGCTACATAGCATACTCTAGTACAGCCCAAGTAAAATTGCTCTCGTTATTAAATAAATCTCCTCACTACCTAAACCTTTTCATAGTTTAATACTTTTTCGATTTCTTTGAAATTTGTGTACTACAAAATTATTTATAACGTTTTTGTTATATTATTCTCACCCACTTTTGAAGCTTTCACTCAGCTCAAGGAGCTAAGCAGATACGTAGTGCTTTTGTCATTACTCTTTACAAGTGGACCCAGAAAATGCCATACATTTATTACGCTAGACTAGTTACTTTACGATATCATCTTATGTTTCACTGACAGGACAGTGAATGGTACTCAAAACAACTTACATGAGCGGAACAAGATACAAATAATGTTTGTTGAGGAGAGGATTGGTTGAAAACAGTACAAATTTCGGGAATATTTAAGGTTGGGCCAGAATGATTTTAATTCAGCTAATTAAACCTCGTATGCGAAAGGACATGACTCAGAATGTGTTAAAACCAAGTTAAATGAATTTGGTGCTATTCCATCTTATATTCAACCTGGAATTTCAACCTACCCGTACTTGGTGCAACGACCTTCCCACTTGGTATATACTGAATATGTTAATTTGAACCTAGTTTATCGTACCTAGTATATTGTACCAAGTATACCGAATTTGGTATTTCGGTATACTGTACCAAGCATACTGAACTTTGTATATTGTAATGAACTTGGCATTTCATTCTTGGTTCATATCTATACCTAGTATTTCATACACAATTAAGCCAACACGGTATTCTGTTCCAAGTTAGGCCAACTTGGTATGCTGTCCCAAGCTAGGCTAACCTGGTATTCTGTATTTGGTATGTTGAAACAGCCTAGCTAACCTGTAGCAAGTACAATTGATCAGACTGTTTATAACCATGCCTATAAATAGCTCGCAGTTCCAACCAAAACAGACATCACAAAACCAGAGTAACACAGCACAAAAACCTTAAATATTCAAGCCAGGATTAGGACTCAACAGTCTATACTGCTCTAATCCTCTTTAGCATTTTGAGCTATACAGACATATCAACCTCATACAACATCCTTTATGAGGTTTAATCACCCTCATCATTCTTGACGGTCATGCTCTGTACTCAAACCAATGGTTGGATTTTCCCTCAGTTTATATTTAAGTATTATCCTACCTATTTTTATGTAATGTTTTGACTGTTGGAATTGTTATTAAATGAAATTCCATACTTGTTATTAATATATTGTTCGACCTTTTTGCATTTCTACTCCTTTTAAATAAAATGTTCCCAACAATTTGGAAAAGTGGGTGACTCCATTGGGGACCTTGTTTTAACTTATTGATTCTTCTTGGCACGTTGTTGAAAAAATTTTAATAACAAAAAAAAAAAAACCTTTGATTTCCTTATAGAGATGAGAGATGAAGATGGTTGAACAAATCCAACATAAGGTGAAGCTTCAACATCTGCACCATATGTTGTCGCCATGGCGACCCTTGAGAATATTCAGAAGACTCAAGAAGGTATCTTGAAAATGCTAGGAAACTTGTTTCTACATTTAAACCAAGATGTATTGATGGACAAGACATGCCACTTAGATTAGCATAGAAACCTTAGGATCCTAATAAACATAAACGCTACGAAGCAACGAATCCACCCTTCTTCTAACCTAACAACAAGAACATCTGAGATTATAGAAAAATCTAGAAAAGATGTATGATCGCTTCCAAATTATGTCACTAAAGTAGAGTTAATTAGACTCTTGAAAGCTGAAAGAAGTAAAGCGTCTCCCCTTTTCATGTCTATAGATTTCTACCCACAATATCTAACCAAAATCACTTTGAAGCCATATACTCGAGGTTACATGAGTCCCTCTTTTGAAAGTATAATGGGAAGAATGGTAATGCTAAGGAACATGTACATTATCCAATTCATAGATGACTTAGGTATTTATGCCTATGATTGTGAGCTAAGGCTAAGAGAATACTTTAAATCTTTAACTGAAAGTGCTTATTCTTGGTATGCTAGCTTGCAACATGGTAGTATTCAGAGTTGGGAGGATTTAGTTTCCCAATTTTGTGCTAAATTTTTTATGGTAGAAGACAAGTGGAGTATAGCTAATCTATAGGAGAATGCTAGAAGTTGGTGAGAGCTTAGTTGATTACGAGCAAAAAAGGCTCTTGATTGTGCTAAAACTATGCTAGAAAAAGATCTTGTTACAATGTGTATCAAGGGAATGCTTGATGAATATTGATTACATATTGAAAATATTGCAATTTATAGTTTTACAGAGCTAGTTGCTAAAGCAAAAAATGCAGGGGCCACAAGAGCACAATTGTCTAGGCCATCTTGACAAGTCATTCTGCACCAAAAATCCTAAAAAAGACTAAAGCAAGAAGTTAAGATAGCTCTGACCCAAGGGAGATAAAAACTTCAGGGCTCCAAAGAGAGGAAGGAAAGATGATAAGCCTTTAGAATTTTCATATACCAAGGAAAAAGTGTGTATTTTCTTGGAAGCTTGGGCTAAACATGGTGTAATACCTCTCAAGCTAACTAATAAGCTCGTGTAAAGCTTATTTAGTTAGGATAAGAAGTATTAACCTTTCAATTACATTATAAGTGTTATGGTTTACTTAAAAGATTCATTTTATTGTAGAAGAGTTTTGAAACTATTGTCTCACTCATTTTCTTATTTACAATAAATAAATTATTAAAACTTAGTAATATAAACAAAACTATATTTTCACATCTTGACTTAGTAACATATGTTTATTTACAAAAAAAAAAAAAACACCATAACAGTGCTACTAAATTTTGCAAAATAGAGTTCTAAGCCACGTTTCAAAGGCTGGCCTAAAACATGGCATATGGACAAATCTCTATCTGGTAGCTCTAATCCTATACACCCTCACCTGCATCATAAGAACTATAATGAGCTAAAAGCTCAGTAAGCAGAAACTAATGCATGAACATAAACATTAAATAAGAATACAATTAGACATTTTCTTTTATTAGCTTTCTTTCAACAATTCTTTCTTCTTTCAGGTACCCTTCGAGTGTGGTACCTAACTTGTAATGATAGGTCGTGGTTTTTGAAACCTGTTCATCATTTTGGCCACTATAATAATAATAATAATAATAATATGGGGTTTCCGTCTTGGTCTTTAAACCTTAGGTGTTTATCATATTCAGTCTCAGTCTATGTAGCTTTTCTTATCTTGGCTTTTTCAACCTCAATATATTCATCACCTTTTGTTAGGTCGGTCAATCGCACTGTAACACCCCGAAGTTAATTAAATAGTATTAAGAGTGTTAAATGGTGAATTAGTGTGCCATGATGAGTGTTTTAAACTTAATCTGATTATTTTGTGAAAATTAAGAAACCTTGTGTTAATTTACTCTTTTAGTGATTTTTAATTATTCTAAATTGTTTTTGATTGTTAATTTAAGTTTTAATAAAACAATTTGATTTGAAAACAGAGTGTGGTTACACACAGTTTTATGCAACTGCTTTTCTCTCTTTCTTCTATTTATTTCACTTTCCCTCTCTCTCTCCTCATTTCTCCCGTGCACTCCCTCTCTCCTCTCTTCTCTTCCTCTCTCGGGTTCTCTCGTTCTCTCTCTCAATCTCTCAAAATTTTTGAAACAAATTTCGTTTTCAAGTTTCGGGCTAG
>CAMOHE010043496.1:17823-89617 GCA_946598075.1 Artocarpus hirsutus | reverse complement strand
CTTATGAAAGATTTTTATGTTCAAAAAGTTATGCATGTATGATGATGATGTATTTCAAAGCATGAAAGTTTAAATATGTGTATATGTATCACCTAAATAAGTGTTGCATACCAATGTTATGTTATGATGTCATGTTTGGTTAGGATTAGCTACCCTTCTCCTCTCATGATGGCGCGTCTACAATGATGATTATGGTGCAACATTTGGGCCCTTAAGATAAAATGAATTAAGTTTTAATATCGACAATATAATAAAAGATATGTTCCTTATGAAATTATGCCTTGTACACTATTATGATGATGATGATGATGATGATGATGATGATGTTCATAAAATGTTTTAAGTTGTGAAATATAAATGTACATACTAAGCATTAGCTTATTCAGTTTTATATAATGTTGCAGATAAGGGTAAGAAGATAATGGAATGGATGGAGGGCAAGGAAAGGCGTGTGAGCTAAACAAGATGGTTTGAAAACGGAAGACGCCAAGAAAAGAAGTTTTAAAACCTATGAACTATGTTATATTTTTATTTCTTTTTGAGTATGTTTGACTTCTGCACTTTAAGGTATTGGAACTTGTTTAACGGTAATTTTTTAATTTTTGATAGTCGATTGGCCTGCCAACCATAATTGGTCGAATTGCCAAAGAAATTAATCGGCCTACTGATTTTATTAATTTTAAAACCCCGTTTTGCAAAGCCTCGGGCGGCCTGTCGATGGATGATCTTCGGCCTACCGGTCGAGTTTGGCTTGCCGAACTATATAAGCAGATTTTGAACTATGTGATTTTTATTAAAATTTAATATTTAGTGTGATAAACTATTTAGAGAATGTTTATGATCAAGTAATTTTATTATAAAAAAAATTATGCATGGATCTTGGGTTATGTTTTCAAACTATCTTTTAATCAAATTGTTCATCTTATAATTATAAGTATTAAGGAACAAATGTAACGACATCTGTGACGTCTGTAAGGCAGGCGTTAAAGGCTTTGGTATCGAAGCAAATTTTTGTTTTTAATTCATATCGTCACACGTTAGTCCAAGTCTTCCAAGCAAGTATGTTTTAAAGTTAAATGTTAATATGCAAGTTTGAAAATAAGTATAAGATTTAGAAGATCAATGATTAATGCCCTAGTAGTGAAAACCTACCTCATAAAGTAGAAGATTGTTCCTAAATACATATTCATTTAGGAAATCGATTATGGACGGCCGTGGAAGAATGCAAATATGTACTCAAACTAACGAAAGGCTGATGACGATGATTGCTAAGCTGCAAAGGCAATTGAAGGAGCAAATAAGGGAAATTGCAGAATTAAGGGCCAACGGCCACAACGGTGAACGACGAGGCAATGACGTACCTCCTCCTCCTCCTCAGCCATAAGTTAATGAAGTATCGGCTCCTGCTGCTGAACCCAAAGCAGCCTATCAGGAACCCCTTCTAGTTAGAGGGAAGAGGGTTAAGCCGGTAGACTTTGAAGGTTCTAAGGATCCACTAGGCGCCCAAGGATGGCTAAAGACGATAGAGGCCACTCTGAGACTCATCGGCTTTACAAATAACGAGAATGTTCTCTGTGCATCGCATTGCCACACCATGGAGGCCTGGAATTGATGGGATGGAATTGAACTGAGCAAGAATGTTGATGAGATGACATAGGCTGACTTCGTTCATGAGTTCAACATGAAGTTCTTCCACATGAATATTACAAGGAAGCATTATGATGAGTTTGAGAACTTGCACTAGGGAGACATGTTGGTAATGGATGTGGCGGTAAAATTTGATCAGCTAGCTCGCCTTTGCCCAGGGATGGTTACTGATGAGAGTGAAAGGGTCAGAAGACTGATAAGAGTCCTCCAACTAGAAATTACGTTAATTGTTGATAGGGCAAGTCCACCCAGAAACCAAGAGCAAGTTGTTTTGAGGGCCCAACGTGCTGAGTTCCACCTATCAAAGCTAAGAAGAAACCAACCTCAGTCAGGTCAACCGACAAACAATGTTAGCACCTAGAACCGTCCTCAACATAGAAATAACAACAATAACAACAACAACAGCTAGCACTGGAGGAATAACAAAAGGAAAGGCAATCCTCAGAACCAGCAAAACCAAGGCACTAGGAGGCATAACGGTAGCCAGCCTAATAAAAAGTATAGACAGTTTCAACCTTGCACCAAATATGGAAGGAATCATCCTGAAGAATGTTGTTAGGGAACTAATCAGTGGTTCATCTGTGGATGAGAAGGTCATTTTGCCAAGAACTACCCCAACCAGACGAATGCCCATGTCCAACAGAGAACACCTTAAGCCCAACTCCATTAGATGCAAGCCTCCTTAGAAGGGCCGTTGATTAGTCAAGGAAGACTTGAAGCGCCACCTATAAATGCCTGTATCTACGCCTTGACGAAAGAATAGGTGGCTGCAAAAACCTCTAATGAGGTCATAGGTCAGATCTCAAGTCTTTCTAACAATGCATATGTCTTCTTTGATATGGGTGCCACACATTCTTTTGTATCATCGTCTTTTTATAAAAAGTTAGGGGTTTGCTTAGAGCCCATAAGACAGGGATTCACTACGACACTATCCTCAAGGGAAGTGATGATATCTATGCACTGTATGCGTATTGTCCCCCTATGGATTTTTGAAAGGGAACTTTTCATCGACCTCATCGTGATCGACATGTATGATTATGACATGATTCTTGGGATGGATTTTCTGAGCAAGTACAATGCTTCCATTAAGTGTTGAAAACGAAAAGTGATTTTCCATCCAGAAGGTGAATAGAGGTTCATGTATATTGGCGAGTCCAGGAAGAAACCCAGTATGTTTTTATCCTCCATGAAAGCAAGGAAGTTGTTAGCTAGTGGTTTCATGGGCTATCTGGCCAACATATAGATAAAAGTCAAGAAGAAAAGACAAGGATTGAAGATGTGGCAGTGGTACATGAATTTTCAGAGGTGTTTCTAGATGATCTGTCAAATCTAACTTTTGATAGAGAAGTCGAATTTGAGATCAAGCTCGCTCCAAGCACTGACCCGATTTCAAAGGTACCGTACAGAATAGCCCCAGTAGAGTTAAAGGCGCTTCATACGTAATTAAAGGAACTGCTCGACAAAGGATTCATCAGGCCAAGTCACTCACCATGGGGAGCTCCAGTTCTATTTGTTAAGAAGAATGATGGCTCTATGAGGCTATGTATCGACTATAGAGAGTCGAACAAGGCAACGATCAAGAACAAGTACCTGTTGCCTCGAATCGATGACTTGCTTGATCAGCTAAAAGGTGCATCTGTGTTCTCAAAGATTGACCTACGGTCAAAATATCACCAGTTGAAGATTAAAGAAGGGGACATCCCAAAAACAGCCTTCAGATCGAGGTATGGTCACTATGAATTTATGGTTATGCCTTTAGGTCTAACGAATACACCTGTAACCTTCATAGATATGATGAATCGGGTATTCAAGGATTTCCTCGATAAATTTGTTGTTGTGTTTATCGATGATATTCTTGTTTATTCAAAGAATCAAGAGGAACATGAGGAGCATTTGAAAATTGTGCTAGAGACATTAAGGAGACATAAGTTATATGTGAAATTCTCCAAGTGCGAATTCTGGCTTGATAGAGTGTCCTTCTAGGGGCATGTAATATTGAAAGAAGGAATCATGGTAGACCCTGCTAAGGTAGAGGCTATTCTCAACTAGAAACAACCGACGAATGCAAGTGAGATATGGAGCTTTTTGGGCCTAGCCGGTTATTATTGAAGATTTGTAGAAGACTTCTCCAAAATTTCAGCACCACTGGCAAATCTAACTCGCAAAGCAAAGAAGTATGAATGAACAGAAGCATGCAAAAAGAGTTTTCAAGAACTAAAGAAGAGGCTAACGACAGCTCCAGTATTGGCAATTCTTGAAGGAAACGACAGATTTGTGATTTTCGGTGATGCTTCTAAGTTGGGCCTTGGTGCAATCCTAATGCAGAATGATAGAGTGATTGCTTACGCATCGAGACAACTAAAGGATTATAAAAAGAACTATTTTACTTATGACCTCGAGTTAGCAGCAGTCATTTTCACGCTGAAAATATGGAGGCATTATTTGTATGGGGTCTAATGCAAGATCTTCACAGATCATCAAAGCCTAAAGTACTTCTTCACCCAGAAGGACTTGAACATGAGACAGTGGAGATGGCTAGAGCTGGTGAAGGATTATGATTGTGAAATCCTTTATCATCCTAGAAAAACTAACCAAGTGGCTAACGCACTGAGTAGAAAGACTATTGCCACACTGATGTCATTACAACCAATGTCTCAGCCTTTGAGAAAGGAAATTTAGGACTTCGGTTTGGAACTTATCACAGGCCAGCTGTTAGCACTCACTCTTGCACCAAAGTTGTTTGATGAGATTCGGAGTAAACAAGATGAGGATGTAAGCCTCGTAAGGATTAAGCAGGAAATGAAAGAAGGGAAATGTAAAGAGTTTTGTATTGCTGATGACGGAACTTTATACCTCAATGACCGCTTATGTGTTCCCAACGTTGATGGCCTAAGGGAAAGAATCTTGGCAAAAATTCGTGACACTCCTTATTCAATTCATCCAGGTGCAACAAAGATGTATAATTATCTAAGGGATAACTTTTGATGTTTTGGAATGAAACATGATGTTGCCATGTATATGAAGAAATGTTTGATAGGTCAGCAAGTCAAGACTGAACACCGGTGATTTACAGTCAATCTAGATACTGGAATAGAAATGGGAGGATATCGTAATGGATTTTATTACCGGATTGCCCAAGACTATGAACCGTTTGACACTATTTGGGTTGTTGTGGATCGACTGACGAAGATGACACATTTTATTCCTATCAAGATCACTTACTCTATGGAACAGTTAGCGGAACTTTATGTCAAGGAGATTGTACGACTACATGGAATTCCTAAGTCTATCATCTTAGACCGTGATGGCAGGTTCACATCCAAGTTCTGGAAAAGTGTAAAGACTACAATGGGGATCAAGTTGCATTTCAGTACCGCTTTTCATCCTCAAACAGACAGCCAAACGAAGAGGACAAACTTAATCTTAGAGGATATGCTTCGGGCTTGTACTCCCAACTTCAAGACCAGTTGGTACAAAGTGTTACCGTTAGCAGAGTTCGCTTACAATGACAGCTACCAGGCGACAATTAGAATGGCACCCTATGAGGCCCTATATAGGCAGAAATATAGGTTGCTTATATGTTGGCATGAAGCTGGTGAAAGGAAGTTGATGGAAAGCGTCGATAGTGAAAAGATTGATTTTGTCAACAAAACCTCTGAAATGATTAAGTTGATTTGGAAGAGAATAGAGACTGCGCAAAGCCATCAAAAGAGTTATGTTGATAGAAGAAGAAGACCCTTAGAATTCACTGTAGGTGAATCTGTGTTCTTGAAAGTTGCACCGATGAAAGGAGTTATGAGGTTCAAGAAGAAAGGCAAGTTGAGCCCAAGATTTATCGACCCTTATGAAATCATGAAGCGGATAGGCAAGGTAGCTTATCAGCTAAGGTTGCCATCAGAAATGTCAGCCATGCACGACTTGTTTCATATTTTGATGCTCAAGAAATATGTCCCAGACCCTATGCACGTGATTGAGCCATAAGTGATCGAGATACCAGATGACTACAGTTATGAAGAAAAGCTAGTGGAGATACTTGATCGGAAAACCAAGACCTTGAGAAATAAAGAAATTCCGTTGGTCAAGGTTTTATGGCGAAATCACCAAGTGGAAGAAGCCACATGAGAACATGAAGATGACGTGAGAACTAAGTATCTGCAACTGTTTTGAGTTTCGAGGACGAAACTCTTATAAGGTGGGGAGAATTGTAACATCCGTCGATTTTCATGTAATAAATTATGTCAAATTAGTGACGACGTTAAGTAATTTCTTTATTGATTTGTGTTATGATATATGATATAATGGTACCAACTATTTTATTTTAAGTGTTATGACAGGTGACGGTCACGTGGAATCAATATGCTCAAGTGTTCATGTCATTTATGTTGTGTGTTTAATAATGATTTAGTAATAATTTAATGCTTTGTAGAATTTTAGTGTATTAAGGCAAATTGGTAGGCCGAACTTTCAAGTTCGGAAGGCCGAATTGTCTCTCATAGAATGGTAGGCCGATGAATATGATCAACAGGCCAGACCTCACGGCTTTGGCAGGCCGAAGTGAACCATCGGTAGGCCAAAGACAGCTGACGAGCAGTCAGTAGAATTCTCCCAAAATTTGTGACTAAGATAATTGCGATGATTGGATAAAATTGGATGATTTAATGTGATTGATTGGCATATTTTTGGATAAATTTTCTCATTTTAGGAAATGAAATGTTTGACTTTGGATTGATTGGATTTAATTGATATGGTTTCTCATTTTGAAAAGGTAAAATATGGTAAGTAAGAACAAAATTGTTGACTTTTCCCAATCCTCTCCACTTCCCACATGAATTGACCACAATTAGTCAGAGAATTCTGATGTTATAGAAAAGAATAACTTCCCCTTTTTTTATGCCATCTCAAATTCTTACGATAATTTCACTCTTTCTCTCTCTCAGAAATATTTTCTCAAACTTTTTCTTCCTTTACCACATTCTCTTCTTCTCTTTTCTCTTTAATTTCAGTTGCAAACAATTAAAAGAAATATTGAAATTTCGTTGGGGTTAATTCAAGAAGGTTTGAGAAGAAATTTGTTTAAGGTAAGAACGCTTTTTTTTTTTTGGTATTTTTGAAATGTATATCTCTTCTTAATCCGACTACCATATCTTTGTTTAGGAATTTCCGTTGGTTCTAAAATTTTAATATGTTATTCATGTATGTGTTATGTGATATTCCTCCAAATTTTAAGTTAATTGGATTTTTCTATGATAAGTTATGAGTTTCCTTCTATCTATCACTCACAATAAATTATTGTTGTTTGGTTATGTAGCACAAAAATATGGGTGTTATTCTTAATGCAAATGGATGCTATTTTTCATGAAATATGGACGATATGTTCATGTATATGTTAAGTTATGGACTGAAAATTTTGGTGATGATTTGATGAATATTTTATGTGTTATGGAATTTTTATTGAAGCTAGGTTTTAGACTGTCTAAACTGTAAATTATTGAACTTTTATGTTGTGATGTTTTTGTATGATTTAATGAATTTATTTGATGATGAAATATTTTTTTGTGCTTCTGTAATTATATGTTAAAAAGCTGTCATAAGAATTTTAGTGTCTAAATAACTTTATTTTAAATATTGGAATATGAAAAAAAAAATGCATGCAACTCACTGCCTAATATGCTGAAAGTCATTTTGTTCATGTCTTCCAATGCATGTTTTGGGATGGTTTGAATTTTTATTAAAAGGTGATTTTTGTCTATGTTGTAATTTTATATGTCTATTATATGTAGTATTTTTATGGAATTATTTTAGAATATAGATAATTTATTATGTGAATGTAAGTTAGAATTGTTCACTGTTTTGCTAATGGCTGGCAGATTTTTATGAGTATGATTGTATGATTTGTTTGAAACATCAAATGAAATTTTTATGACCAATGAAAAATCTTGATAATATGTTTATGTATTAAATTGGTTCCTGCCAAGTTTGGTGAGCCAAATTGAGTGTGAATGTTGAGTTATTGAGTTATGAATTCATGGAGGTAAGAAAATATTTGTGTTGATAGTTTTGTTCTAATGATCTATGGTTAAGTAAGCATATTATGAATTATATTTGTAAGAGATGAATGTATGTGTGATGTTATATGGAATGGATGATGTTTTGTGGTGATAATTAATTCTATGAAAATTAATAAATATTAATTTTATGTATCTTTAAATAAATGTATGGCATGAACATACTAAGGAACGAGCATATCGAAACTGCGATGACGTCACCTATAATCAATTAAGGTTAAGTAAGCTATACAAGTAAGTACATTCTCACCTGCAATATGACATGTTTAATAAAGGTTTGAAATTATGTTCATGATGATATCAATGATGATTTTATGATGATTTCATTTAAATATTACTTATGAAAGATTTTTATGTTTAAAAGTTATGCATGTATGATGATGACATATTTCAAAGCATGAAAGTTTAAATATGTATATATGTATAACCTAAATAAGTGTTGCACACCAATGTTATGTTATGATATGTTATGATGTCATGTTTGATTAGGATTAGCTACCCTTCTCCCCTCATGACGGTGTACCTACAATGATGATTATGGTGCAACACTTGGGCCCTTAAGATAAAATGGATTAAGTTTTAATATGGACAATGTAATGAAAGATATGTTCCTTATGAAATTGTGCCTAGTGCACTATTATAATGATGATGATGTTCATAAAATGTTTTAAGTTGTGAGATATAAATATACTTACTAAGCATTAGCTTATTTAGTTTTATATCATGTTGCAGATAAGGGTAATAAGATAATGGAATAGATGGAGGGCAAGGAAAGGCTTGTGAGCTAAGCAAGATGGATTGAAAATGAAAGACGCCAAGAAAAGAAGTTTTAAAACTTATGAACTATGTTATATTTTTATTTCTTTTTGAGTATGTTTGACTTCCGTACTTTAAGGTATTGGAACTTGTTTAATATTAATTTTTGATTTTTGATAGTCGGTTGGCCTATCGACCATAACTGGTCAGATTGCCGAAGAAATTAATTGGCTTGCAGATTGCCAAGTATCGGCCTGCCTATTTTATTAATTTTAAAATCCTATTTTGCAAAGCCTCGGGTGGCCTGTCGATGGATTTTCTTCGGTCTGCTGGTCGAGTTCGGCTTACCGAAGTCTCAAGTTTGACCTGCCGAACTATATAAACAGATTTTGAACTATGTGATTTTTATTATGAATTTAATATTTAGTGTGATAAACTATTTAAAGAATGTTTATGATCAATTAATTTTATTTAAAAAAAATTATGCATGGATCTTGGGTTATGTTTTCAAACTATCTTTTAATCAAATAGTTTATCTTATAATTATAAGTATTAAGGAACGAATGTAATGACATCTGTGACGTCCGTAAGGGGGGCGTTACATAGAAGACCTTACCTCAAACTTGAAGAAAATTAGTGGTTTTGCTTGCAAAAATATTTGATCTTTGTCTTGTGAATCTAGTGAGAAAATAGCTTGAACGTGTTATTTAATTTTCTTCCTGGATCTCCCTTGATTGAGCCACCATGGAAGTAAGAAGGAGAAGGGAGAAGATGAAGAGCAAGGAGAGAAAGGAGAGACGAGAGTGAGAGAAGAAGAAGGAAAAGGGAAAGAAAAAGAAAAGAAAGAGGGGACAAAAGGGATGGGATCAGGTGACAATCAAGTCTCCTTCCGAAACTTTGAGTCTTAATAATGCCAAATGGAATTTTTTTAATTAAATGAAAGTTCAAAGGGCATTTTGCTCAATATACTAAACAAGTATAGAAAAATTTTAGAAAATTTAAAAATAGGTAGAAATAAATAATGTGGAATAGATTTTAGATGAAATAAAAATTTTAATTAGCACACTAACTAAATTATAATAATACTTGTTAGAAAAATAACAGGTGTCACAATTACTAAGCATGGAAGAGGAAGAATTCGGATACGGGCACTCAATGGGTGGACTCACAACTCCCTGCAGAGAAGACATCCTCATTGATCTCACTTCTCAGTTTTGAATTTTTAATGATTTTTAACACTAACATAGCCAGGGACAATTTTGTGGATCTTATGCTTACCCCATTTTTGTTTTGTTGAAATGGAAATTATTTGATCACTTGATAAAGCTGGGATTGGAAATTACTCACTTGATTCTGAATGTTTTGCTTCAATTAATATTCAACTGAGCTCATAGAAAGATCTTTGTCTTTTGACTTTGTTTGTTATTCCATTTTTCTTGTTATCATCAAATCCATTGTCTTAATTTTATCCAAAAAATACCAGAAACCAGCTGAAACATTAACTTACTAAGTCAGGCGTTAATTTTTAAGGGGACTAACAATATATGATGCCGCAGACAGTCTTTTCCTAAAAGATTATCTAGATTGGCTGAATGAAGAAGGATTACTAGTACTTCCTAGCAACCAAAGAAATGATGTGAGCTTTTTCCGTAGAAAAAATACTTCACTAATATTACAACACTAGAATGAAGGAAAGTGTAATTTTAACGCGTAACTGACGGAGGGACTAAGAGTTTAAAACAGATTAAAGTAATAGATTATGGACTAAAATAAAACTTTTTAAACATTGAGGACTAAAATTGGACTATACGTAAATCACAGGAACCATTTGTGAGATCAATCCTAAATATATATATATATATTTATATATATATATTAAGTTGAATATCTTGATTGGCCCATAAAAGGTCAACTTTTATTTTTCAGCCTGCATTCGCAATTCAAGGTTGAACTGCTACCAGTACCATAGAGATGGTTTTCAAGTGTTTCTACCATAGACGAGTGTCAATTAAGAAAATGGACAATAAGGATTCTACATCTGAGTCTAAATTAACAAAAACTCGAATAAGTAATTTTAATTGATGAAAGAATTGAAATTATATTTATTATGTCATTCTTAGGGACATTTTCCTCTTGGTCCCCAACAAAAAATATATACACGGTATTTGCATTTCATGCCTTACAAAATCTGTAACACAGTGAGTATTGTTAAGTATTTCATTGTTGGCGGCTTCTCTCATCTTTAGGCACCAAAGCAAGAAATAAGATCCATGAAGGCATCTTCTTTGCAGGGAATAGTAAGATCTCCCATTGGATGATCAAATCCAATTTCTTCTTCCGTCTGACTTAGAAGGAAGGCTGGTTGAGATATGACACAGGGATGATAAACCTTTTCGTTGAATTCTCATTGCAAACACACCTCCTAATCCATTGCTTAGCACTAACAACACCAGGCAAATGAAAGGCCATTGTTAACGATATTAGTTCTTGAGTTAAAGCTTGCAAAGGAAAGGATCTCAAAGGGTTTGGAAGTGTGGAAAAGGCTCAAATACACTTGAGAGTGTGAGGACTTGAGTTGCCAATGACCAACCTTACGTGCATATATAGTTGATCAGTGATAGGGTATGCAAAATTATACATATGATTTAATTAACGGTGTAAAATGAAGGCTTTTAATGGGATGGGGTCTTTGAAAGGCAGGGAAAACTGAGAAATCACATGGCATTGTCTTCCTGCCCATAATTATGGGCTAGAAAAGAAGACAACAGAAAGCATGGTTGAGAAATACTAATGAGAGTTGAATAGGTAGATGGGACAATGAGGGTTTAGTATATACATATATACAAATGTATAATATAATTATATATCCCTTGAATTTCAAGCCAGATATACACACACATGGCAGTAAGGGCTCATGTGTTGGAAAATCTGCAAAATGTGGAGTCAATTGTTTGGACAAAATTGGTGTGGGGTTAGCTTATATGGAGAGACATAAGCATCTAAAGTATCACAATATCGCATGGATCTGTCATCCAACTCATCCCAAAAGTAGTTTGTAGTGACCGTACTGACGCTGAACCAATTTCTGTAAAATCCCACAAAGAATTCACCAAAATCTTTAGATATGTTGTGGAAAACAAATATTATAAGTGGCTGACCTTTCAAAATACAGGACAGGCTTCAGACGCATACAATTTGTTAATATTTTTTCTTTTTAATTGCACTAGGGACCAGGTAGAGTTTTTTTTCTTTTTTCTTTTTTTCTTTTTTTTTTTTTTTTTTTTTTTTGAGATGTCACTTTAGGAGATAATGTTAAGTAATACTGTTAAGTACAGCATGCGGGACTGAAATGCGATTAGTTTCTCCAGTGATAAGATATTGCTAGTTAATTCTTCTCCGCTTTCTCCAGTTTACGCTATTTTTATGTGTTTTCCTCAGGAAAAAGATACTTGAGTTATATTTACATTGGAAGGGCTACAGATGTAGTAAGAAAAAATGATGGCATATTCATTAACACTATATTATTTAATGGTGACTAGATAGATTATCCCATATAAAGAAAAACTAATATATATACATACATATATACATGTGTATATATATATATGTGTGTGTGTGTGTGTGTGAGGCTTGTGAAACAAAATGACCTCCCCGAGGCTCATTCACTAGCATTCTAATTTTTCTTGGTAATAACTTGCAGTATCCTGAACATGGAATTTCTTTATAAATATTGTAATTTCATCTAAACACATCGTATATTACTGATTATTCTACTTTGAAAGTTTTAACCAATAGCACTTCAAAATGGAATAGAAAATGTTATACAAAAAAGAAGGATTTTTAGTGCTTCTCGATTGCAAGAGTGGAAAAATAACGAAAGAAGAAAGACGAAGGTCCACAATTTTAGTTCAGTACATTGATGTGCATGTCTATTTTCTATAGGGATTTGACCATAAATGGCCGGTTTTAAGGCCCTTCTTAAGTAAATGACCACTGTTTTCTTAAATTAGTTAAATGGCTGTTTTTTATTAATTAACGAAAAAGACATAAATAAACTTCCACTCATCTTATTCCAAGTACAAGCAAACCAAAAACCACCCTACAGACCTACCATGTAGAAACTACTCTGGCAGACGGTCAATTCCTTGGGTGAAGCCTTTTGAAGTAGAAGCTCGGATATCCTACAAATTTAATAACTAAGAGGGACATAAAAGAGCTAAGATTGGAAAATAAAAAGAACTTTAAAACAATCGGCTATTTGCCTAAATTAGAAAAGCTCCAGACAAATATTTTGGACTGCGTAAAATAACGGCCACCCAACCTAATTTCCTAACATATAAAATAATGAAATATTCTATTGAAACGAGGGGACCTTACAAATCCGACTAATAGAAAAATTATCATCTCAAATGCTTGTTAAACAAAATTTACTTGCAATATGTCCCACCTTTTCAACGACCCAATTTTTTGAAGGATTCTGGTTCATTCCAGGCCAATCCCATCCGAGTATATTGCATAGCCGACCACACATCACATCTTTGATTTTCACAGTTCCAAAACCACTATAACACTTGCGTTGAGCGAGCTCTTGCACTGATGATTTACTCTCATTAAAACCGTCCCATACATAAATTGACTACTTCAAAACACGCAAATTTAGTATTTACCCAATTGGACTCGAGTGCATCAAAGTATCTAAGACATAACATAGTCTGAGAAATACATATATTGTTCTTCTAATCAAAACATATATATTTACTTATCGATCAAGGACATAGCATGCTTAACTCAGCGAACGTTTTTGTTCTAATTACATAAAAGGTTACTCAAAACAGTTAGAAACCATGACCCTTTTGTCTCCTAGAAAAAACTCTCAATTCGAACAGAAAAATAAAGTATCAATCTTTTAAACTCTCAAGCCACTTATGTCGTCTAGCCTCTGACATCTTGATGAACATCTGTCTCCACTCAGGAATAAGAAATCTCTCCATTGCCCTGAAGTAAGAGACATTCTCCACATCAGGTATGGATTCCAACTTATCCATACACTCAGCAGCAGAATACGGATCAAAACAGGATGGCAGCATCTTGCTGTTTTTATGAAACTGGTCAGTTCTCAACAAAGATGTTTCGATTCTAGATTTCCAAACTTTGGTCCATGCCCCTTGTCCGTTATCAAGCTTCGAATCCTCAGAGGCCCTATGTTGTTTTGTTGGCCTAGCAGTTTCAAGAGGACTAATAGCACAACGACGTGCAGCAGCTTCAGAAGTCCCAGACTCATTGGTGTCGGCAATTTTAGCATCTGCATCAATATGTGCCCCAGTTTGGGGTTCCTCTAACTGATCCTCATCCTCAGAACCTGATTGGGAGTGGGTTGAAGCATAGTGCAATTGGCTTATTGGGGTTGCGTTCTTGAATATTTCTCCGAGCAGTTCATAATGGTTGCATCCTTTCTTACGAAACCTCTTTACAGAAGGATCTTCCTGCAATAAAACTAACAGTCAGTACTTCACAACTGATAAATAACAACAAATACAAAAACAAAAATAAAAACAAAAAAGTGATCAAGTGAAATTGTTTTATTACTTTCAAGTACATCTCCCAAACCCCATCGGCAGCATGAACAACGTTAGATGCAGGATCCCAATGGACACCGGGTTGGGCCAATAGATTTGAAAAGGCGCGATGCACTTTTCTTAGTCGATTGTATTTTGATTTCAACTTTGGGATGGTATATCTCTTCCCAAACTTTGAGCACATGTCCGCGTTTATGGCTTTCCATGATCTCTTATCCAAATTGGAAGAGTGTGAGTGTTTCTTAGACTCCTTGTGCAATAAGCTAATGAAATGAGTCTCGATCGAAGTCGGCCATATGGCCACATCATCAAATTCCTCGAGTGTAGAAGACATATCAACTGTATTCACTAAAGACAATATATCATTGTAAACATCTAGCACAAATATAATCAACTCAATTTAGTTTATATGTGAATTTTTTCTTTTGTTTTTGGGTTTTATCTTTTCATTTTCATAAGCCCTAAAATAACGTTTCAGCAGGAAAAATTCATCCCATTGTACAGAATTAAATGCAGCATATATTGGAAATAAAATTATTCAAAGAAACTGGTTAATAAATTATGATCAAGCATATCGAAATTTCAGTGTCCGCTACGAGTTAAGGATAAAGAACCAAACTTGTTCTGCAGAAATTCGATTTCTTCATTCAGGCATTTAATCAAGCAAATAGTGCGAACCCGTCACAGATTGATTTTCCATATTTTTCGTTAATTTGAATTTCCTCGTTAATGTAACAGAAAGAATGAAGAAAGAAAGCAGATTATTGCTAACCTTAATTTTGCCCTGCCACCATTGAAAACCTTAAGCGATAAAGGAGCTCTGTTTTCGATCGCCTTCTTCGAAAAGCTCGTGACGTCTATACGAAGCTTAATCGAGCTGACACGCAATTTAAGCGAGAAGAAACCCTAAAAATGTCTCCTCTGGGGTTTATTTGCCCTTCAAGCCCAAGTAACATGGTCCTTTTTTTTAAATTGTTTTTTATTATTTTAGTCCCTTTTTTTCTTTTTTGAGTATTTGCCCATGTGTACCTTAAGTCCTTAGCATATGACATTTTACTCCAATTTTTTTTAATTATGATAAAACAATGCCTAAAATCTTTTAAGTTAGGAGTGTTCATAGATCAGATTACATGAATTAGAGGTCAATCCGTAATCTAATCCATATATATCTAATTGAGAAAATCTAAATCTGAAACCAATCCGTATGAATTCCTATCCAATCTGATCCGATTTGCAAACATTAGATCCTACAAATTGGTATCCACAAATTCACGTATTGGCTGTTTAAATTAATTAAAAAACTTACAAAAAAACATAATATAACATAACATAATTAATTAAAATCTAAGAAATTACAGCCCAATCGAATGCAAATTAGATCGTAAGAAAATTGTCACATTACAACAAACAAACTAAATAAAATTAAAAGAAATTTTTCCTTCATAAAAAAAGAAAAAAAAAAGTCTTCATCATTTATTTTAAGGAGACCGTTAAAAAAACCATTTGCCTCTATATTGCAATAAGGTTTTTGTATTGGCAAAAGCTTTAAAATAATGTTTAAGAAGATCATTAAATTTTATAAAATTTAATTTGACAAAAAACATGAACATTTATTGAGTGTAGATTTTTAAAAAAAAAGTCATCCAGACCACTTTTTCATTTTTAAGCTAATAAAACACGTCTTTTAAAAATTCTAGCCATAGGTATATTAAAAAAACATATATTGATATATAAATTTAAATATTATATATATATATATTGGATTTACGAATTACACGAATTGCAAGATACTCAATCCGTATATATTAGATTGAAAAATTCCCAATTCAAAACCAATCTATGCTTTTTATAATCCAATCCAATTTAACAGATTGGATTGAATTGGATTGAAAGGATTACATGGATTTGTGGATTATGTGAACACCCCTACTTTAAACCTTAACAATTAATTGACTTCCGTTAAAAATTAACCATAACCTAACAAGATGTGTTGATAGTGGAAATTGGCCAACAGTATCTCTTACACTCTTACAATAACAGTGAAAAATTCCTTTAAAAATTTCTTATCCGTTTATAACATTCAATAGAATTCATCTTTTGGTAAAAGACATAAAACATCACCATTTAATGTTAAATCGTCAACTTAATCCGTCATTGGCTGAACCATCCTTGGCATCAAAACATATACATATATGCGTAAATATATATCAATATCAAGTTCCTCATATTGTAGGTTAGAGATGCATTTACAGTTTTAACCAACTTACACAACTTCTTATAGCTTGAGGTGATGTGATAGCAAGGATCCTCGGTGTGCTTGCCTTCAAGATGGTCCATGTCAATTTTATAATTTATATGCTTATTAGAAATATCGTAATAAAACCTTATATCATCACAATATCAATATTAATGCCAACATAACATTTGTTGTAACAAAATCCACAACAAAAGTGTTTAATAAAAGCTAGCAGCTTGATCTCTGCCCATTTAAAAATTCATATAAAATCATACAGATGTCTAAATGATACAAATCTCAGTGGCATAAAAACTAGACATCTGTAGCTTTTCAAAGGTATATCATATGCCTAATTCCAATGTCGTTAAGGTATTCAAAAAGGTTTTAAATCTAATCAGTGTTGCATAAAACAAACTGATAGCTTGACCTTTGTCTATTCAAAAATCCATATAAAATTGTACCGATGTTCAAATAACACAAGCTTAGCGGCGTTGGAAACTAAACATCAATAGCTTTCTAGAGGTATATCATATACCTAATCCCAACATTGATAATGCTTTAAAAAATACGTTTGACGACTAATCAATAGTGTTGAAAAGTCTCAGCACTGCTAATCCGTGTTGGTAAATTTGTAAAACCACCTAACACTCAACAAATAGCAACTTTAACCCATTAAATATCAATATACGGTCCCAAACATGTTTCTAGACACCCAAGAATCAACAATAATTGCACGTAATAAAACATTAAATCCTAGATAGTTTAACCGTTATGATAATTTATAAAATCATAAGCAATGAACAATAATATGAGTACCAATTATAATCTCACAACAAAAGCATTATTAGCCTAGCGTTCATATTCTAATTCAAATATTAGAATAACCATCAAGACCTCATCTCATACAAGAAAATACACACTTATACATTTATACATATATATTTATATACACATATCTACATCTATAAATACTCATAATAAACAACAAGAACCCTAACCAAGATGAGCATTTCCAATAAAACAAATCATCATAACATCATATTATCATCACCATCTCATATATATATACACACACACACACACACACACATACGCACACACACGCACACACATACATCCTAAAACTCATGAACAACATACATATATTCATTTATATGCACATATACTATCAACAAATGAGAAGGAGAGTATTCCACTATACCTTTTAGTTAGCTTCGGTGTTACGATAATCCAAGAAGAAAGAAGAAGAAAAAGGAGAAGGATTGGAAAATTTTTTGGGCTAAAGTGAGTCTTTTGGCTCAATAAAGGTTTTTTTAATTAACAAATCAATATCAATTAAAGGTATTAAGGCATGAAATCAATATGATAGGGAGCTTTTTTTCAGCTATTGATAGACATATGCTCAGGTCAAGAACGTGTGAGGAAGATAAGAAAAGTTGACAAATTTTCGTAACCAGCATCCCTTGGTCGTCTGGTAGGTTACTATGCAGTATCCAGATAGTATACGGGCCATAACTTCTCATTCTAATGTTGGATTTGCACAAATAAGAAGGCATTCGAAACTTGTAGAAAGTTCTACAATTTTGAGTGAAAAGAAAGAATTAATTTCAGTGTTTAGAGGTCTAAAATCGTGTTAAAAATTAGCGTCGTAGTAACTGTGCATGAAATTGTTCGTGGCAACATTTGTTCAAAATCTACTACCAAATATCTTCTCAATTAAACCTATAAATACAAATTTTCATTCAATAAAAGCATGTATCCAACTAGCATAAATTATCATAATAATTAATCATAAACACATCATCATACTAATTACCAGGATCATATACATGATGTTAATCCTTTATTTGGCATGAACTTGTCTTTACGCCACAAGTCTCCATTTCTATAATGTCAATAGGGTGGACGCTACAAAGGCTTTCTTAAAAGTAGTCTTCAAGAAGGATTCTCTAAGGGTAAAACTCTTAACTTTTTATAAAATCCTTCAATTAATTCCAAGTTTAAATTTTCATAAGTTAAGTTTATGGTTTAGTAAAAAAAAAGGGTTTGCAATAATTTTTATTTATATTGGTTAATATGGCTTTACATGTATTTTATTACAATAAGTTAGGTTATATAAGTTTATTTTAGGTGTTGTGCATGTTTGATGCTGTGGAAAAATTTTCCACAGGCTTCGATCTAAAAAATGGAAGCCTTAAAGTCGGATTTTAAAACTTTTTTGAACAGGGAACTTTTAGATTTCAACGTTTTGAACAAAATATTGTCACTAAGCAAAAATATAGTTTTAACATTAAGATGGGTTTCCAAACAATTTTTCAAAACTACCAATGCCTGTCAAAATTGTTTTGTCTTGCTATTCAAAACTGTCTCCAACAGGCAACTGCGTTTTTTAGCCTTTTCGGGCTACTTCGAGGCCAAATTAAAATTTTTACCAAACATAAAAATTTTAGTTTTCAACAAGAGAAACAACTTTTGTGAAGAAACTATTTTCAAAATCTACCTCTAAGACATAGTTATGGACAGTTTTTCAAAACTGTCCAAAAATTATATTTTTGGACAAATATAGTTTTCATAGTTTTGGGCCATTTTAAGACCAAAATATTATTTTCTAAATAAAAAAACTTTAAGATTTTGATGAGATGGACAAAATCCATAAAGAAACTTTTGTGAAAATCTGCCTCCATACTAAACTTTAAATTTGATTAATAAAATCTATCAAAACATTTTACCTAGGAAAGTTGCAAAAAAATTAACTGGAGCATGAATATGTTAAAGACTGTGAATGAGAGTTTAAATAAGTATGGAATTAGACTTTAAAACCCTATATTTAAAACAAGTAACTTTCATTAATAAAAACTAAAAAAAAAAAAAACAAACTAAACATATAATTTTGTGATAACTTTTTAAAACTTAAGTACCTCCCAGTAATAGTTTTTATAAACAATATTCGCATTGCCACAGAATCTTATTTTTCGACAAACTAAGAAATTATGATGCTCAAGACATATTATATGAGTCTAAGATTTAGTGTTTTACAAATTTTAGATAATATTTTTAAGTACGATTTTGAAACAAAAATTTGAGTTACAAGAACATAGTTTCCAAAAAAAAAGTAAATTTTAATAGTTTTCAAATGAATGTTAAAACTACTATAATGAACACCCGATACACTAGATTATTGGTGCTGTGATACTAGACACGGGTTCAATGCGTGCCTTAATCCAAAAAGTCACTTAGTTTATAGTTTGAACGATACAGTTTATAGAAACCTTTAGATCGTTTTTGGGCTTAATGAGCTTAGAACTAATTAGGAGCCCACTAAGTAAAATAAGAAAATGGTTAATTAGAATTTAGTTTAAGAACCATGAAGTTATGTCATTTCTAATTTAGTTATTTGAAGTCATATAGACTTCGTAACGATAAGGTTATTAATTAATTATTTAAATTAATGAATTGTCAATCTTAACATGGATTAAAGGCAATTAAGGAAAAGTAAACTTTACGAGGAATTAGTTGATTAATTAATCCTTATAATAGAAGTAATAGTTTTTATGATCCCTTAATAAAAGAATTATGATCTAAAAAAAGATCAAAATTCTTACTATTATGCTAAAATTAAATGTAATAACAAAGAAAATCCTAAAAATTTAATAGCATAATTTACCTATTTAAATCAAAGGTTTTCCTAGAAACATTGTGTATAAAATGTGTGATTGAAGAATTTGTGGAATTAACATATGACTGTTCCAAAAATTCTATAAAAGGTTCTATAGTTAATTAATTAACTATTATAATTAAATAAAGAGATTTATAAATTCCACCGCAACTGAGGCAGAAGAAATTTATCTGTAAAGAACCTAAAAAATTTAATTATGAGAATTTTCGAGTGCAATACTAAATTAGAAGTGTACCAAGAGACACTCTAACATAAATTTGATCCTTAATTGCCAAATTAGTCAAAAATAAAGCTATGCAAGTAGCTGTATCAACAGAAATTACAGTGCAAGTTCGGATAGTGACACTATTAAAAACTATGTCATTATTGAGCTCGTATACTAAACAAGTTAAATTCATATTTTTTTTTGGTCTAAAATAAATTTCTAGACTTAATGAAGTCAAAAATCGATACGCAAGTAAACTTTATCGATATCGGTTCATACTGTGATTAACGTGTCATAGTATTTGAAACAAATAGGAGAAGACCTGTTAGATACAAATGAATACTATTGCAACCTTTTCTTGAATCAATTATTTGTTCTTCTTTTTCTTTCTGGAGAAAAATGAGACTTTAAATTCACATGTAGATTTTGGTTGTGGTAATAATTCATGATGTATTCTATGGATATCTTCGCTCGTCATCAGACAATGCTGAGTTCAAAGCAGACCTGTTGAAACAATTTCTTTCAACTTACAAGCTTTGACTAACAATTTCGTTTACACGTTATCAATTTTATGCAATAGATCTATGTTTCCTCCCAAAGTAACATGAGAGTGGAACCATAGTTCCGTCACTACCCTAAAAACATTGGGATTTTTTTTCCTCTTTCCTTAAAATGTGGGTTGGAAAGTTGAATTTTGATTGCAATGATTGAGAAAATTCTAGAATTAAATGATGTAATTATTTACATATTTAAGTCAAGGATTTTCCTACAAATATTGCATTTAATTTTTATGACCGAAGGCTTTACGGAATTAATATATATTCCAAAATTCTATAGTAAATTTTGAAGTTAAATTTATTAACTTTTGTGACTTAAAAATTCGGTTGATGAATTCTACTGCGACTTAAGACGAAAGAACTTTCAATCCGTAAATAACTTGAGAAATTTAATTACATGAATTTTTAAATGCAATGCAAAGTTAGCAGTGTATTGAGAAACACTCTAATGCTCAACAAGTCTTTAATTGCCAATTAATTTAAAATCGGAGTTACACAAGTAGCAATTTCGATAGAAATGCTACGCAAGCTCCAAAATTGATGCTGTGAAAAAACTATGTTATTACCAGGTATAGATGTAGAAAAAATCATGTTTAGATTTTTATTAAATCTAGAAATAATCTAAAAACAATAAAAAATCAGAACGTAATTAAAGCATATATTAGTATCGGTTTACATTGTGATTAGTATCTGACTATATTTAGGTAGTGAGAAAGGACTTGTCGAAAATTAAAATTTCTTGTCAGCTAAGTTAGTCTTTCCCCGGCAATATAAATTTCATGTGTGAAGTGGGAATCTTTTAAGTACAAGTTCAAATATAAGAATGACCACTTGACAGCCATGATGTGATGATGTCCTTAGTTATTTGTGAGGCTCGAGATTCTCCCACTTCTACTTAAGTGTGGCACCACAAATTAAGAGGGTTTAAGCCAAATTTTCTTTCAAGTTAGCTTGACTAAGAGTTAGTTAAGAATAAGTTAGATGGGGCGGTTAAATTAGCCTTGGTCTACTTATAATTGTACCATCAATGACCCCATTTTAGAGTCAATTCTCCTTCCATTTCCTCCCAAATCCATGTAAGTGCCCAAGGGCTCTCTAAGAATATTTTTCTCCTCTATTCTTACCATCAAAACCAGATCTTAGCTCAAGGATTTCCCAAGAAATTTTCCACCTTTTCTCCCCTTCAAGTACCAGTTTCTACCTATGTAAGTCTCTAAAAATTTCCTTCCTTTCCACCACAAAAATCACTAACCAAAATACTAAAAGAGAAGAACTAGAATGGATTAGAAGAAGAAGGAAAGAAATTGAAGCCTTAACAGTGTTCTTCAAAGGTGTATTTCCAAACTTTTCCTCCATTTTCCTTAGTAGAACAAAGTTAGATTTTCACTAGTTAAGTTTATGTTTTAGCCATCAATGAAGAAGAAGAGAGGAACGAGAAGCAATAATCTTAGAGTGGTTTCTAGAGGAAAATCCTCAAGGTAAATTCTAGACCTTTTTTTAACTACAACCTTCTATGATACAAGATTAGATTTTTTTTTTTTTTTTTTTTATATAGCAATGTTTGTGTTTTAGTGACCAACACAAGAAGAAAGAGGAAGAGGATCTACTCATCCTTAGAGAGTTTTTACGATGTGTTCTTCAAGGGTGAAGTTTTTAACTTTCTTCTTTAAATCCCTTTGTTTATTCAAAGTTTAGATTTTTATGAGTTAGTTTATGCTTTAGTATGGAAATGACTTGTAATAACTTTTATTTATGTTGGTTTTTGTAGTTTATCATGCATTATGTTATAATAAGTTAGGATATGCATGTTTGGCTTAGGTATTTTGCATGTGAATGTTGTAGGAAAAATTTCCACAAATTTTGATTATAGAAATGGAAGCCTTAGAGTTTATTTAAAACCTTTTTGAATACAAAACATTTAGATTTTATTTTTTTAAACAAAACTCCATGACTAAGTAAAACCGTGGTTTTGACTCTAAGATAGGTTTTTGGGCAGTTTTTCAAAACTATTTGTAGCTGCCAAAATAGTTTTGGCTGCTGTCTAAAACTGCCTTGAAAGGGCAGCTACTGTTTAAAGCCATTTTGGGCTATTTCGAGGTAGAATTACAACTTTTCTCAAACCCAAAAGTTTTAGTTTTCGATGAGAGGAACAACTTTTGTGAAGAAACTTTTTCTAAAATCTACATATAAAATATGGTTATGGATAGTTTACCAAAACTATCTAAAAACTGTATTTTTGGGCTAAAACAAATTTTCAAAGTTTTGGGCTATTTTGAGACCAAATTATAATTTCATCGAGTACAAGACTTTTAGATTTTGACGAGATAGACAACTTTTGTAAAGAAACTTTTTTGAAAATCTGCCTCTAAGTTTGACTTTAAATTAGATTAATAAAAGCTATCAAAACTTTTCAATCGGTAACATTGCAAAAATTAACTATAAAATGAATATGCTAAAGATAGTAAACGGGATTTTAAATAAGCATGGAAGTTTTTAAAACTCTATATTTAAAATAAGTAACTTCCATGAAGAAAAACTTCAAAAGAAAAACTGCCTTTAACATAAGATTTTTGGTAATTTTTTTAAAACTAATCAAAAAGTATCTCTAGATACTAGTTCATAAAATAAATTTCATTTAGCAATAAAATCATATTTTTTGACCAAACAAAGAAATTATAATGCTCAAGACATACTATACGAGCCTAAGATTTAGTGTTTTACAAATTTCAGATGATGTTTTAATGGGCAATTTTGACACAAAAATCTGAGTTATAAGAACATAGTTTCCAAAAGATAAAAAAAATGGTAAAATTTAACAGATTTTAAATGAACATTAAAGCTGCAATCATAAAAACCCGATATGCTATATTCTTGGTGTTATAATACTAGGCACAAGTCAAAGGTCCATCTTAGTTCAAAAAGCTGTTTAAGTCATAGTTTTAAGATACGATGTATAGAATGCTTTAGGATCGTTTTTGGGTTTAATAGGCTTAAAATCAATTACGAGCCTACTAAATGAATTAAGAAAATGGTCAGTTAGAACTTAGTTTAAGAACCATGAAGTCATGTAATTTCTAGTTTTGTTAATTGAAGTCATATAGGCTTAGTAACAATATCATAATTAAATAATTATTTAAATTAATTTGCTATCAATCTTAATACGAATTAGGGACAATTAAGGAAGACTAAAATTATGAGGAATTAATTTATTAATTCTTGTAATAAAAAATAATGATTTTTACGATAGTTGATAAAAGAAAATGTGATTTAAGGAAATGATCAATGTAATGACCGAAAAATCCATAAATTAATAAGTATAATTAATTAAGGATTTTTCAATAACTACACCATTAAGTTCACAGGAAAATATAAGTTTAGAATTTACAAGTTTAAGTTTCAGTAAGAGTTACAAAAAATGTTCACAAGAGAATACGAAAATCTAAGAAAATGATTAATTTAAGACAAGTCAAGACTTTTTTTAATAGTCTGAGCAAGACTTCAATTCGATAGTTAAGCATTAGATTAATTACATTATATAGAACTCGAGAATTTAAGTCAAGGGTTTTCTTGCAAAACCTAAACACTTAACGTGGAGATTCAATTTAAATTTTTACACTTTAAAAATTAGAGTGAATTCGGTAATATACAATACTGTTAAGCATTACAAGGATAATTTATAAGAAATTGTTTAAGTTCAGGAGACCTTTTATCTTAAAGTCAAAGATAAATAGAGGTTATCAGTAAGAAAAACTTAGATTTAATATATTAGAATTTTAAGTGCGAGTACTAAGTTAAAGGTATACATATAGACACTTTAACACAGTTAAATGAAATTAGTAAGCTCATTAGTAATCTCTTATTTAATTTAAAGAGCTTATTATTAGTAAAATCAAGAAATTAACGTTACAAGCACTAAGAACTTAGTCCATTTTAGTAAAGGGTGATAAAATCCCAGAATTAAATAACGTAGTTTACATATTTACATCAATGATTTACATGAAAATATCATAGATGAATTTTTGTGACTGAAAGATTTACAGAATTAATACAAATATTGCAAAAAAAATGCTACAGTAAATTATTATAAATATTCTAAAAAATTCTATAGTAAATTTTAGAGTTAAATTTATGACCTTTTGTAATTTAATAACTTGGTTGATAAATTCTACGGCGACTTAAGACGGAAGAAATTTTTATCCATATGTTACTTGAGAATGTAAATTACAAGAATTTTTAAGTACAATACTATGCTAGTAATAGACTAAGAAAACATTCTAATGCATAGTAGATCCTTAATTACTAATTAATTTAAAATCAGAGCTACACGAGTAAAAATTTCGGTAAGAAATGCTACGCAAACTTAGAAAGTGACATTGTCAAAATCTATATCATTACCAAGTCTAGATACTAAAAGCCAAGTATAGATTCAATTAAACTTGTATCAATATCGGTTCATACTATGGTTCACATGTCACTGTATTTGAAAAATAAGAGGTGACCTATCAGATATTAAAAGTTCCTATCAGCTAAGTTAGTCATTGTTGACAATATAAAGAATTATCTACTTAAGGAGAAACTCGCAAGAAAGAACAAGGTACAAATAGTAAATCCTGAATCAAGGAAGTCTTGTAGGGTAAGTAATCAGAGTTATGACATAAGTAGTATGAAAGCATAGGCTAGGTAGGATTCAAGACATGGAGTGCATTAAATGCAATCTATTCTCTCTTTCCCTCTTAAGATTGGTGCCACACTTAAAGCCCCAAAGCCATAGTTTTAACTCATCTAAGTCACTTAGAAACTAAATTAAACATTAATTAGGTAGAGTAATTAGATTATATTGATCTCATTTTGGTCACCATTTCTCTCCAAAATCTCTCCCCAAAACCAACCACTCTAAAGGAGGTTCTCCAAAATTTTCTTCACCATTTTTCACCTAATCTCTCCCATTCAAGACCAAATAAAGCTCAAGTCTCATCAAAACATTTTCCTCTTCTTCTCTTCCTTCCAAAAACCAAGCCTACTACAAGTTTTCCCTAAGAAAATTTTCTCCCATTTTCTTGCCCAAGAATTGATTTTTCTCTACACAAGTCTTCAAAAATTTTCACTCCATTTCACCCTAAGATCACTCACTAAAGAAGAAGAAAAAGGAGAAGAACAAGTAAGGAATAGAAGAAGGAGAAAGTTTGACATTTGGTAGTAAACTTCAAAGGAAAAATTTATATTGTTTTTCTTTTACTTACTTAGACAAACGTAGATTAGATTTTTATAGAAAAGTTGGTGTTTTAGAGTGTTGACAAAGAAAAAGGAGGAACTAATAACCCTAGATCAAATCACCAAGGAGTTGTCATTAAGGTAAGAAATCTAAACTTTTCCTTAAATTTTCTAAGGTTAAAGTTTAAAAATTTATGAGAGATTTGATTGGGTGAGGAAATGGTTTGTAATGATTATTTATGTGTTGATTAGTTTAGTTTGTGCATGTATGGGATGTAAAAATTAGTACTTTCATGTTAGGATTTTTTCCAAGTTTTAATTTGTGTCAAAATTTTTCATAAACTTTGAACGTGTAAACGGAAACCTTTTAATCATTTTTAAAAACTCTTCCGAACATGGAAACTTTAGTTTTTGGTGTTTTGAGCAAAATTTCGTGACTAAACAAAAACACAGTTTTGACTCAAAATAGGCATTCCAAGCAATTTTTATGAATGCCCAAAATAGTCCCAAAAACTACACTAAGATAGTCCCAAAACTGCCTAAAGTAGTTTGTGAAAAATTGCCAAAGAAATTTTAGGGGTGCTGAATTGTTTTGGTATTTTTGGACTATTTTAGTTTTGAATTTCATGTTTTACTAAACACAAAAGTTTCAAATTTCGGCGATAAGAAAAGCTTTTGTGAAGAAACGTTTTCCAAAATCTGCTTCTAAAATATAGTTATGAATAGTTTTTCAAAACTATCTAAAAAGCTATATTTTTTAGCAAAAAATAGTTTTTAAGTTTTGGATCATTTCAAGACCGAATTGCAATTTTCACCAAATACAAAAGGTTTAGTTGGCAGCAAAATGTAGAACTTTTGTGAAAAAAGTTTTGTAAAAATCTGCTTTTAAAATGGACTTTAATTGGGATTTATAAAAACAATCAAAACTTCTTAATTGATAAAATTTGTAAAGTTTTAACCGTAAAACAATTATATTCAAAAATGGTAACTAGGACTTAGAAACAAGCATGACAATCATTGAGATACAAATTTAAAACAAGTGATTTTTATGAGCAAAAAACTTTAAAAGAAAAGCTACCTTTAACATATGATTTCATATTAACTTTCTAAAACTATCAAAACAGTATCCGCTAGTACCAGTTTTTATAAATAAAGATCACGTGACTATAAAATCCTATTTTTTAACAAACCAAGATATTATAGCACTATAGAAAGATTATATAAGCTCGAGATTTAGTGGGTTACCAATTTCAGACATTATTTTATGGAGCAATTTTTATTTGAAACTCTAAGTTAAACATATGAGATTTTACAAAGATAAATTTTAATAGTTTTCAATTTGACACTAAGACAATTATCATAAAAACCTGATGTGCTAGAATCCTAGTACTATGATGCTGGGTACGGCTTCAATGCCCATTTTAGTTTAAAAGGCCGCTCGGTTCATAGTTCATTAATATAGAGTATATGACATCATAGAATCATTTTTGGGTTTAATGGGCTTAAAACCAAATACGAGCCCATTAAACAAATTAAGAAATGGGCAAAACTTAGTTCAAACATCACAAATTTAAAAAATGTCTAAATTAGTGGATTAAGGTTATATAGATTTAGTGATGATAGATAATTAATGAATTATTTTTAAATTAATTAATTATCAACTTTGATATGAACTAACGGCAATTGAGAAAAAATTAAAATATTATGAGGATTTAATAAAATAATTAATCATGGTAATAGAAATAGTGAATTTTATGATCCTTTGATTAAAGGAAGATACTAATGGGAATAGTGCTTAAATGCCAATGCTTATGCTAAAAACTAAATAGCATAAAACAAAGTATTCTTACACACTCTAAATGGGTGTTTTGTATAAATTTATTTCCATTAAAAAGAATGAATTTAGAATTTATAGGGAAGCCTACTTTACTAAAATAGGTAATTAGAAATCTTGCCTACAGTATGAATAATTTTTAAATAAAACGTTTTCACATGATTTTTAAAATTATGAAATGCATGTTTAGTGATATGCCCTACCATAATTCTGTCAAGACATATATACTTATTTAAGATATGATGTGTTAGCATCTTACTAAATATACTGTTTACTCACTTTCAATTAAGCATATTTTTAGTATTGGTATAAAGTGCTATGTAGTAACGTGTCATATTACATACATATAATAAGATAAGTGAAACTAAATAAGATAAGTTAAGGGTGTTACCATCTTCCCAACCTATGGTAATGCTTAAGTTTTAAAAGATCATGATGATGTTGAGACCTTGTAAATTTTAACTCCCCGATGATCGCAACACAATTTATGATCTCGGCGTTATTAGGGACCTCGCGAACCTTGACTTCCCAAAGATCGCATGCAACTGGTACGATTGCCCGAGCCCAAACAATAAGATAAGAAAAAGTTTGAATAAGTAAGCATAAAATGATCATGCATAGTTTTATTAAATAATTTTCAAATTGTTTTGCAAGTTAAACTTCCTACTTACCGAGCAAAAGCTCATTTAAGTGTGTTCATATTGTAGGTAAGGAACCTATCAGCATCACTTGATTGGGCAGTTACGAGTGGTGGACGAATGTTGGAGATGAGAATAGATATTGTTCACATAAAAAAAAAGTATTTTCCGCATTATATTGTCTTTTATAAAATTTTGTATGTGAGAAAAATTAAGTAGTGTTACGTAATGAGCTTTATAGATCAAGATTATAGTCATTCGATCTTAGATTAAAAAAAAACAGTTTAAGACTTTCAACAAGAAAATATATATATAGATGTTGCATTGAAAAATGCAACAAATACACATAAATTTTCTAATAAGAAATTATAGTAATAATTAGTTTTAGAAATATTTTTTAAAGTATCATTTTATATTAAGAAAAGTATTAAAAAATAATTTTTAGGAAAATTATCACACTAGTTTTAAAAGATTAAGTTTTAATAAGTTATTGTTATATTAATTTTTTAAAAGAATAGGTTTCAAGAAAGTATATGCGGTTTAAAATTTATTCAAAATAAAAAAAATACATTTATGTTTAAAAACAAAATTCCACAAATATAAGTACCTCATGTTAAAATATGTTTAAATATTAAGATTATGTAGTTAAGTAACGGCCATGTAAGTAGGGTCGCTACAATCAAAATTCTTACGATTATGCTAATGTTAAATAACCATAAAATAAATTGTTCTTACATTCTTAATGGGTGTTTTTATACAGAATTGATTTCCGATTAAGGATAGGAAATTTTGGGCGAGTAGAGAAACCTACGACAAGAAAATAGGTTAGTAGGAATCTCGCTTATAGTGCGAATAATTTAAAAATAAATATTTTTTTTATATCTTTACTAAGTAGTAAAGCACGTGCATATTACTTTTACATATTTTAAATGTTTTGTAAGTTATAATTCTTATTTGTTAAGCGAAAACTCATCCAAAAATATTTATACTATAGGTAAGCAACCTGTCAGTAATACCTAATAGATTGATAGCAAACCGAAGGACAATTAGAGTGGAGTTATAGGAAACGGATACCGCACACTTTATTTTCCGCACTTAGTTTGATAATTATACCTCTTATGATAATATGCCAATCTGTATGACTCTAGTAATATGTATGTTTTGGATGACTATAAAACAACTATTATACGTCATAATCTCTATTGCAACCAAATAGTTTTATAAGAACTAAATAGTAAGGACATTTAAGTATTTAAAAATAGTTTTAAATTAAATAGTAATGTTATTTAAGAATTTAAAAATAGTTTGAAATTTATTTGAAAAGTATTTAAAATAGTTTCAAAAAATGTTTCCTAAAATTTATAAACTAAATAAATATGTGTTTAAGTAGTTAAGTAACGACCGTATAGGTAAATAGAGTCGTTACATTGATGTACTCGGGGGACATTTTTGTAATTATCCCACCTTTCTTTCCTCCATTAGGAACAGTTCCCTGCGGCTTTCCAGCCGTCATTTTGTAAGTATTAAACAAGAAAAGTTCAGATACGAGCATCCAATGGATGGACTCACAGTTCCCTGCAGCAAAAACATCCTCATTCATCTTACTTCTCAGTTCTGAATAGACACGTCAACAAACAAATTATTAGGAACAGTTTGTAGTCAATATACTTCTCCTTTTTCAAGGTCTAATGTCCTGATGTTTTCTCAATTGAAATTCAATTGAGATTGTAGGATATTTGTGTATTTTCGCTTTGTTGCACATGCTTGCCGGGATAAAAATCCACTGGCCTTCATCTGATAAGTCCTGAGAATCAACTGTAATGTCGTATTGTTCGAAAGTATTAGAAAAACACGTTACTTTAGAATAGATTCAGATGCATCTTTCAATCACTTTCAGATGCATCTTTCAATCACTAGCATTGCAAAAATGAAATAATAACAATGCTGAGAAAATATCAATCTTTGAACAGAATCTCTTAGCTGAACGATTAGAACGTGATATACGTTTAGTCCTGAACTCGGTTCGGAAAACTGAGCAAATGGTTACAAAGAAACACATTCATAAGAATGCATCTTTCATTTTCCTTTAAAATAATGATCTTAGCATATTTTTATATTTGAACAACTAATGTGGTGTTTGGCTAAGTGTAAAGCTCTCATATGTTACAATAACAATAAAAAAATTACTAAAATGTAAAGCTCTCACATGCTATAGTAAAAGTGATTCTAACTAACAGTTTTCACTACCTTCCAAACACCACATATGTCAGAAAACAATATAGGAGGAACATAAGCATCATAGCTTCCAAAAAAAGAAAAAAAAAAGAAAGAAAGAAAGAAACATGAGCACCATAAACGGGTAGTTAGATAGGTTAAAACCATTACATTTCGGTTAAAAAATATATACAATGTACGTAAAAAAGGGTGCTAATAAGATATTTCAGGTCCTAACTTTTTCTGGTCTCCAAAAAAAAAAAAAAAGTCTCCTCTGTCTTTTTGGTCAGGCAGGTCAGCAAAAGATTGTGCTATATTAATGTCTTCAACTGGAACTGGGACTCCCTGCAGGTTCTTCAATCTTCTTTTTTTAATTTTTATTTGAAGAAAAGGAATCTTACATTTAGTACGCGTTCTCAATTCAGTAGAATAGCACTAATTGATTACTCCTTTATTTGCAAGATTGAGCTGCCGATCATAAGCACTGACGGTCGATGACGTTTTTCAAATCATTTTCCACAGTTGAAATCAGAAAAGAAAATGGATAACAATTTTGCATCAGTTATTATAATTGGTTTTAGCAAAATTGCTGTAGCATATTCGTTCGTATCATAAACTGCCAAATAGCCTTTTGGGATATCTACTGCAAATGAATCTGCTTCGTTTAGATTTGGAGAGGATCTCCTAATTGTTTCCTTTGCACCAATAACGCATGGAAACTGAAATCCCTTTGTATCTGTTACGATGGAGAAAAAGAAGAAAAAGAATAATCTCAAAGGACTTTTAAGTATGGAATGCCCCGATGATCGAGAATGTTGCGGATTTGGATTGCTATTATACAAAACCTTATCTGTATATATACTGAATACTTTATATATGCGGCGTGCACGACAGACATTTGACCAATGCGAGACGAAGACATTTTTAATTTGATTGCTATGCTTAGAGGCATAGCTTTTCGAGTGATCACATGGCATTGTCTTCCTTTTCATCCTCGCTCATTCAAAGTTCAACAGTCAACAAGTTTTTCTCTACATGTCTAGTCAAATTGCCAACAAACTTACAACAGAAAAAGAATAAATTTATTCTTTTCTTTTCAAGTTGATTTTTGGTACAAAAATCCATAATCATATTTCGATTGAGTTTTCAGAGGAGGTCATTTGGTGTATGGGTCTATTTAGAAACGTTAGAACCTGAAAGTTTGAAACATCACGTAGTTTTGCTCTCCAGCTCATTCTAAATAGCTGAACTTCCTTAAAAAAAAAAAAAAAAAAAAAAGGGAGAGAGAGAGAAAGAGAGGTAGCTTGTGATCTTATAAAGTTGTTTAAGAGATAAGATCTTAGGAATTTCATGTTTCCTTCTGTCAAAGGAGAAAAAGCCTAGACAGCTATTTAGTGGGGGTGATCTCTTGGGGTGACCATAGATCGGGGCCACCGGCATGATAAGAGCTCTATGTCACGGCCTTAATCTTTCAACTAAGCAACTGTGCGGCCTTAGCACAATCTCGATGCTAAGTAAGCCTAACTTCACTCAAACTCTCAAGGACAAAGTGAGAAGGCAAAGCAAAATGTTGGTGAAGTCAAAGAAAGAACTCTATGAGAGTGATAAGAAGGAAAACAAGATTTCTATTATGAAAGTATTCTTTACAAGTCTTTTGGGACGTGACAAGTGGTATCAGAGCGGGATACTGCCTGCCTAGTGTGTGGACTCTCCACGGTCCAGTGGGACCCTCAGGAGAGCCGATTTGTGACGGGGGCGTTACACGATTGGGTGGAGAAGAGTGTAACGTACAAAAAGTCCCACATCGGCTAGGTAGAGGACCGAAGAGCAATACTTATATCCTAGGCTGCCCACCTCTCAATAAGAGCTCTTTTGGGATGTGACATTTAGCTGTGTACTCCCTCGCTCTTATCAATAAAACAAGTAAACATGTTTTGCATATGTGTTGCCTCACTTTTATGATTGATTCTTTTATGTTCTCAGTGCCCTGTGCTTACCTCGTTATGTGTGCTAACTTGCCTTTTGTGTGCTTGGTTGCCTTGGTTGTTGCTGCTTATTGAGTTCCTGTGATGCTTTTGTGTTGTTGTGACATGCCTATGCATACTCATGTTAGCAACATGATTTACAATCATGGTTTGTTGCCTTGCAGGCATTGTTCTAGGGTAACTTGCTAGCCGAGAGAGGTGAGCTAGTGCTGCATGGCCCGCTTGCACTAAAGGTCAAAATAGCTGGTCTGTGACAATTGGTATCAAAGCCATACGGTTGTAGCTTGCTGTGTGCATGATGGTGATGCTGAACACCGCCAGAATTAAAGAATTAGAATGGCAGGTCAGGAATCTTGCAGACCTCAACCTCAGAGTTCGTGATTTGTCTGCAAAGCTTGAAGGAGTCAATGTTGTAGAACTATATAGAAAGGTTAACTTCCTAGAAGGCCTCCACCTTCGGATCGGTGAGCTCGAGACCAAGGCAAGAAGTTCATCCCCTCGAGCTCACCTCTAGGAGTGGAGTGCATTGACGCACTAGAAAGCCTTGTACAAGAGCTATAAGCTACTATTGGGGACATGACAGAGCATTGTTGGGGCTTCATTGAAGCACTGAGGAATGAGCTCATTGAGATTGGTACTAAGCTCAATCTCACCATTTGTGTGGCAACTGGTTGCTACACCCATGTGTGGGGTGTATGGATGACCAAAGGTGCTTGAGCCAAAGAGATACAAAGGGGCCCGGGATGCCAAAGAGCTTGAAAATTTCCTCTTCAACTTGGAATAGTACTTCCATGTGGTTTGTGTGGAAGAGGATACAAAGGTTACCATGGTTACTATATACCTACATGGAGATGCCAAACTCTGGTGGAGAACTAAGTACGAAGAGATCCAGCATGGTTGATGAACCATCAATACATGGGAGGAACTCAAGAGAGAGTTAAAGACTTAGTTCTATTATGAAAGTATTCTTTACAAGTCTTTTGGGACGTAACAAGTGGTATCAGAGTGAGATACTGCCTGCCTAGTGTGTGGACTCTCCACGGTCCAGTGGGACTCAAGGGAGTCGATTTGTGACGGGGGCATTACATGATTGGATGGAGGAGATGTAACATATAAAAAGTCCCACATCAGCTAGGTAGAGGACCGAAGAGCAGTACTTATGTTCTGGGCTGCCCACCTCTCAATAAGAGCTCTTTTGGGATGTGACATTTAGTTGTGTACTCCCTCGGTCTTATCAATAAAACAAGTAACTATGTTTTGCATATGTGTTGCCTCACTTTTATGATTGATTGTTTTATGTTCTCAGTGCCCTGCGCTTACCTCGTTATGCATGCTAACTTGCTTTTTGTGTCCTTGGTTGCCTTGGTTGTTGCTGCTTATTGAGTTCCCGTGATGCTTTTGTGTTGTTGTGACATGCCTATGCATACTCATGTTAGCAACATGATTTACAATCGTGGTTTGTTGCCTTGCAGGCATTGTTCTAGGGTAACTTGCTAGCCGAGAGAGGTGAGCTAGTGCTGCATGGCCCGCTTGCACTAAAGGTCAAAATAGCTGGTCTGTGACAATTGGTATCAAAGCCATAAGGTTGTAGCTTGCTGTGTGCATGATGGTGATGCTGAACAACGCCAGAATTAAAGAATTAGAATGGCAGGTCAGAAATCTTGAAGACCTCAACCTCAGAGTTCGTGATTTGTCTGCAAAGCTTGAGGGGGTCAATGTTGTAGAACTACATAGAAAGGTTAACTTCCTAGAAGGCCTCCACCTTCGGATCGGTGAGCTCGAGACCAGGGCAAGAAGTTCATCCCCTCGAGCCCACCTCTAGGATTGGAGCGCATTGACCCACTAGAAAGCCTTGTACAAGAGCTATAAGCTACTGTTGGGGACATGACAGAGTATTGTTGGGGCTTCATTGAAGCACTGAGGAATGAGCTCATTGAGATTGGTACTAAGCTCAATCTCACCATTTGTGCGGCAACTGGTTGCTACACCCATGGGTGGGGTGTATGGATGACCAAAGGTGCTTGAGCCAAAGAGATACAAAGGGGCCCGGGATGCCAAAGAGCTTGAAAATTTCCTCTTCAACTTGGAATAGTACTTCCATGTGGTTTGTGTGGAAGAGGATACAAAGGTTACCATGGTTACTATATACCTACATGGAGATGTCAAACTCTGGTGGAGAACTAAGTACGAAGAGATCCAGCATGGTTGATGAACCATCAACACATGGGAGGAACTCAAGAGAGAGTTAAAGACTTAGTTCTTCCTTGAGAATGTCGACTATATGGCTAAGCACAGCTTGAAAGTATTAAAGCATACCAACACCGTCCACAAGTATGTAAAGAATTTCTAGCGCATTATGTTGGACATTCAGGATTTGTCTAAGAAGGACAAGGTCTTCTCATTCCTCGAAGGGCTAAAGCCATAGGCAAGACAAGAGTTCCCAAGGCAAGGGGTCTGGGACCTCGCCACAGGCGAAGGTGCCATGGAATGCTTGACGGATTATGCCAAAGATGCTCAGATCAAGAAGAGTCAAGCCACCCTAACTCAAGCAATGCAGGTAGTAAGAAAAATGCAAACAATAAGGCGGATCGAGCCAAAAGTTTGGGTGCCGACAAGAAGCAAGCTAAGTCAAGCACTCTAGTAAAAGGGATAGGATCAAACACCGTGGAGAAGCTGATGTCCTATTGGCTATATACAAAGGGCCGCACAAAGCCTCAGAGTGCCCCCTGTAATGACCAAGAAAAATCCTAAAATTAAATAGCATAATTTGTCTATTTAAATCAAGGATTTTCCTAGAAACACTGTGTATGAAATGCGTGCTTAAAGAATTTATGGAATTAACATATGATTGTTTCAAAAATTCTATAAAAGATTCTATAGTTAATTTATTTAACTATTATAATTTAATAAAGAGATTTATAAATTCCACCGCAATTGAAGCAGAAGAAATTTATGTATAACAAACCTGAGAAATTTAACTATGAGAATTTTCAAGTATAGTATTAATTTAGTAGTGTACCAAGAGACACTCTAATGCGAATTTGATCCTTAATTGACAAATTAGTCAAAAAATAGGGCTACGCGAGTAGCCATATTAACATTATAGTGTAAGCTCAGATAGTGACACTATTAAAAACTATGTCATTATTGAGCTTGGATACTAAAAAAAGTCAACTCCATATTTTTATTAAGTCTAAAATAAAATTTTTAGACTAAATGCAGTCAAAAATCACTAGGCAATTAAACTTTGCCCGATATTGGTTCACACTGTGATTAGCATGTCACAGTATTTGAAAAAATAGAAGAGGATTAGTCAAGTAATAAAATTCCTGCTAGCTATGTTAATTATTACTGGCAGTATAAAATTACTGCTTAAGCATTTCTTACAAGAAAGGCCAAAGTACCCATAAAATGTGCTTCCAATATCATCATTGCACTTTAAGTAATCAATTAAGCTTTACCTAAAACTCCATCCCACTTCATGATAGCGCCAACCATGGGGGATTATTAAGCTTAGTTTAAGTGAAAACTAATCCTAGTCAAAGACACTTACGGGCTAATTAACCATGATTTAGAGAGAAAAATTAGATTAAGCTAAGGCTATAAATAAAGAACTCAACCCATTTCACATAATTTTTTTTCACTTCTCTTCCCTCCTTCCCACTCCCACCCATGCATTCCAAGAACAAAGAAAACAAAAATTTCTTCCCATTTTGTTTTCCTTTTCTTTTTTATTCTCCGCCTCCACTTACTCACCAATCATTCCCTCACCATTCTCCTTACTACAACGTGTATTCAAGGCCTTTAAGAAAGAAAGTTTTGTGTTTCTAAACTTCCTCCTAAAAGCCTACATCCAAAACAAGCCAAATTCCAAACTAATCTCCACGACTTGCAAATCACAAAATTAAGAGTGCACAAGGAAAAACTAGAAGAAAAAGGAGGTGGTGAATAACATTGTCAAAGGTATTATCTACACTATTTCTTTCCTTTCTATTTTTCCTTAGCAAAGAAAAGAAAAATGTTGCTCAAATAGCCTTTATGTGATAGCCAAGACAAGTTAGATTTTTACATGATAAAGTTTTGATTTAGTGTTGGTTCAAGAAGAGGAAAAAAGAGGAGATAGAAGTTTTAAGATCAACCAACCAAGAATAGTCATCAAGGATAAGTAATCTAAACTTTTCTTTAAATTTTTTTAGGTTAAAGTTCATAATTTTATGAGAGATTTGATGATAGGTGAGGAAATGGGTTGTAATAATTATTTTTGTGTGATTAGTATGGTTAGTGTTTGCATGTGATGTAAAAAGTTAATATGGTATGTTAGAGTTATGTTTTGTACAAGTTTTAGTTTGTGTAAAAATTTTCCACAAATTTTGAATGTGTAAACGGAGGCCTTAGGATTGATTTTTAAAACTTTATCGAACACAGGACTTTTAGTTTTTGTCGTTTTATACAAAATCTCATGACTGTGAAAAAACATAGTTTTGACTCTAAATAAGCCTACCAAACAGTTTTTAGGGACTGCATAGACAGTCCCAAAAACTGCCTAATGCAGTTTATTGAAACTGCCCAAAACAGTTCCAGCAATGCTGGAATTGTTTGGCCAATTTTGAACCATTTTGAGTCCAAATTTTACGTTTCACAAAAATGGAAGTTTTAGATTTCGACAAGATGAACAACTTTTGTGGAGAAATTTTTTTCAAAATCTACCTCTAAAATACAGTTATTGGCAGTATTCCAAAACAGTCCAAAAACTACATTTTTGTGTAGAAAACTGTTTTAACTTTTCGGGTCGATTCGAGACCAAACTACAATTTTCATTGAACATAAAAGTTTTAGCTTGCAACAGAATGAAGAACTTTTATGAAGAAATTTTTATGAAAATCTTTTTCTAAATTAGACTTAAAATTTGATATACAAAAATAGTCAAAATTCTTAATCGGCAAACTTTCAAAGTTTTAACCAGAAAACAATTTTTGTCAAAATAAAATGGTAACTAGGACTTTAGAACAAGCAATAAAATCATTAAAACACACATTTAAAAACAAGTGAATTTTACGAGGAAAGAACTTTAAATGAAAAACTGTATTAATAAGCGATTTCATATAAATCTTTCAAAATTACTCCACCAATAGCAGTTTTTACAAACAAAGATCGCATGACTTTAAAATTTGATTTTTCACTAAACCAAGAAATTACAGTACTTTTTAGAGGTTTTATAGGCCCAAGATTTAGTGGGTTAGCAATTTTGGGTGTTATTTTATACAACGATTTTTATTTGAAATTCCAAGCTAAACAGGTAAGAATTTCAAGAATGAACTTTAATCGTTTTCAATTGAACATTAAATTTGCAAGTGTAAAAAAATGATATGATAGAACTTTAATGCCATGATGTTAGGCATGGGTTCAATACCCATTTCGGTCTAAAAATGTCGCTCGATACACAGCCTATTGGTAGAATGTATAAGACATTATAATGTCATTTTAGCGCTTATGGACTTAAAATAAATTGCGAGCCCATAAAACAAATTTAAAACAAGCCCAATTAGGACTTAAGATAAGGATCATGAATTTAAGAGTGACTAAATTAGTAGATTAATGCCTCATGGTTAATCGACGATAGATAATTAATTAATCATTATGAAATTAATTAATTTAGATATGAACAAATGGCAATTAAGGAAAAGCTTGAATATTATGAGGATTTAGTAAAATTAATCCTTATAATACAAATGGGACAACTCATGACCGGTTGATAAAGGAATTCGCGATCTAACAAAAGGATCAAATTCTTATGGTTCTGCTAAGATTCAATAGCCTAAAATAGGAAATTCTTACACACTCATAATGGGTGTTTATATAGATTTATTCAGTAAAGAAAAAGGAACTTAGAATTGATAGGGAGTCCACTTCATGGATATAGGTAAGTAGGAATCTCGCCTATAGTACGAATAGTTTAAAATAAAGGTTTTCAATATGTTACAAGCATGTTAAGCTATAAGTACGATATGCCATGTCATATTTCATGTTCACTAAAATAACTAGTGAAACTTATATGAAGAATTAACCAAGAGAGTTGTACCAACCTCTCAACCCACGAGAAGGCTCCATGTTAAAGTAATAAATTATAATTACTCACGTTGTTGTTGGGACCTTGCAAACCCTAACATCCAGTTGATCGGGCATAATCGATACGACTACTCAGACCCAATTATTAATAAGACAAGTTCATAACTGAGCATAATATGGTTCATGCATTTAGTTAATACATATGATTACATGCTACTTTAAACGTTTTACAAGTTAGTATTCCTACTTGCTGAGCAAAAGTTCATCCAAGAATATTCATACGATAGGTAAATAACCTGTTAGTAACGCTTAACGGATGGTGGCGAAGCGGCGGACGATCAGAGTGGAGATATGGGAAATGGATACCGTGCGCTTAGATTTTCGCTTATGTTTTGATGACTATTTTGATGTTCATTTTGATGATAATTGTTTTGATGACTTTGGCTCATGAGTCTTATATATAACTTTAAAAATTTGCTACTATACTTATATTTTGAAATAACTGCTATGTTACTAATTAATTAGTTGAAGGAAATATATATATATATATATATATATGTAAGAAAAATATATAAATATATAAATATAATAATAATTTTAAGATAGAATTGTTAAAGTTAACTTTAAAAAAAATGTACCACAAAATTTAGAGATTTAATTAAAAGTATTTTCAAGAAGCTAAGTAGCAACCACGTAAGGAGGGTTGTTACACCCCCATGGTAGAAAGTTGACCACATTGCAGGCCTTAATCCAACAAGAGACTCGTGAAGAAGAGACCGAAGAGGATCAAGAGAACTTTTGCATGGGATCCCTGCAATTCCTCTACGCCTTGAAGAAACAAGGTGTTGAAGCAAAGAAGACCAATGGCAAGGGGCTGGTGTTTGTTGATGCCATGTATAATGGGAAAGCTACGAAGGGTGTCATAATTGACAATGACAGCACACATAACTTCATCTCAGAGACGAAGGCATAACGTCTTGGCCTCAAGCTCGACAAACACATCGGCCGCATGAAATAGGTCAACTAGAAAGCTTTGCCCATAGCCAGGATGGCGAAGCAGGTATGTGTCAAGATTGGCATTTGGGAGGGACTAACTGATCTAATTGTTGTGCAGTTGGATGACTTTGATGTAATCCTATGTATGAAGTTCTTCGTGGAGAAGGGTGGCATACTGATCCTTGTAGTAGGAAGCTTGTTGTTCATGGGTGAGCAGCCCACCGTGCCCCCTAAGGTAAAGCAAGCATATATATCTATAACCAACAATCTTGATTGGATATATAGGAAAGACATGTATCCATCATATATGGCAACATTTATTAAAATCATATACACTAACAATGATTGATATTATGAAGAAATAATAACTACAAAATTAACAATAATGAAAATAATTTAAAACTAATTATCAATCGATAATAAAACTAAAACTAAAACTAATACTAACAAAAACGAATTAGCACTAAAAGTAACTAAAACTAATAAGCCTAAAAACAAAAAGTAATAACTAAAACTAATTAAACTAAAACATGTCGGAGAAAACCATCATAAATTAGTTTAAACATCTTAAACTCATAATAATCCTAATGGAGTAATTTTATGGTCCATGGGAAAGGGACAGACTTATCCGGAGGTGACAATGGTGACGAAGGTGAAGGCAACGTGAGGTGACGACAGTGACGGAGATGGTGGCTACAGAGGCAAGGACGATTTGACGATGACAAAAGAGAGAGGCAAAGAGATTAAATGAGAGAGAGCGGTGTTTTAAGGATTTGATTTTTGAATGGCTCGAATATTAAAAAATATTAGAAGATGGTTAGATAAAAAATGTCATTAAATAATAAACATTAGAAGAAAATTGTCATCTAATATACGGCACGAAAATCCGAAGCCTGGAGGCCTTCGTTCCACGTTACTTATGAAGGCGGTTCCTATGAAACCTTTGTCTAATTGTCATTGTCTGATGAGCAAATTGTTGTAGTGTACATAAACCACTCTTATGTTTTCTCTCAAAAAAACTACTTTGCAATTGCAATAATGTGAAATCCTAGCTCTTTTTCTCTCCTTTTCTCTTTCTCTCTCTTTCTTTATTTTACATTGGGTAACTCTCTCAAAAGAAACAAGCCTATCTAGGAGAATAAATTTTGTTATTCCCAATTAACTTGCATATATGAATTGAAATATTTACCCTTTTATACTCTCTATTATAAATTTATTCAAAAACTTTACCTTTAGTTTTTGATCTCATGAATGTATATCTTTATATTAGATTTAATATACAAATCTATATCTTACCTTAGTCAATAGTTAATTTGACTTTTAAAATGACCAAATTATCCTTAAGTAAAAGAGAAAAATTCAAACTTTTTTTTTTAAAAAAAGAAGACAACAAAAACAAAAACACACAAAAACACTCATTTTTAAGGCATTTTATATATATTTTTGAAGTTAAAACCTTAGTAGAAAGTGCTTTTAAGTTTTTAAAGTTTTCTTATTTTTCAATTTGAGAGTAATTTAGGTAATTTTTAAGTCAAAATTAAAATTTAATTTAAAAAAGATATAAATTTAAGTTTTAAATCCAATCTAAAGGTATTCATACGATAAGATAAAAAACCGTAGTTATAATATTTGAATAAATTTAAAATGCAGGGTATAAAAATAGTAAATAACCCTATATGAATTATCTCATACAAGGGCACTAAATAATAGATAGGCTTGGTATTAATTGCAAAAATTTCCTCTCAACTATAGCCCTTGTAACACTATGCCCTTTAAACTTCAAAACATAACATTTGTTCTCTTTCAACTCTAAAGCGTAACATTTATTCCTTCGATCTATGAAATATTTACAAAAAAAAATCTCTAAATTATGATTTTGAGCATAAATGACACAATAATTACACAAGTAAAGGGATTGTTGAACTGTTTAGTGAACCATTAGACTGTAAGATTACTTTGGTTTATGTCACACGAAAGTGAAAGAATAGATTATTTATTTTTAAAAATTTTTTAAAGCTTTTTAGTTTCTATTCTACAATAAACTTATTAACTTTTTAAATTCAAATTAACTTTAGACATAATAGAGCTATCAAAATACTCTTATATTATGTACTAACTTTTATTTAAAGTTCTAAGCAAAGGAGGGTTTATTATTATTATTAATATTTCATAGTTCAGAAGATGTTGTTACGTCTTGAAATTCAAGAGATACAATATTATAAGGGCTATAATTTAGGGAAAATTTTATACCTACTCCGCCGGCTTTCCATTGCCTTGCATTTTTTTTTTATTTCTTTTATTTATTTTATAAATTTTTATTTTTTATTTGTGTGTGTTACATAGGCATGAGCAGAGCGGCGGGTTCGTCATGGAACATTCTATTCTATAAAATTGTGCCTTGCTCTGCTTAACAAAAAGAGGGTTTAACTTGAAGGTTGAGCTGCAGATTTCTGCTATTAGCAATTAATGTGAACAAAAGCATTGATTTAAAATCTAAAGAGAGAAAACAAAAATCAAAGCAATTGCAGAAAATTTGGAAAAATATTCATTTATATCATTAAGACATCTTTCAGTAAGTCCCTACGGAAAAATATTTACATGGTATTGGCATATTGTCTGCCTTAAAAAATTGCAATGATCAGTTTAGTTAGCTAACTTTATCTGTCAGTTTGTATACTCAATGCATGGAACTCAAGTGAGAAAGGAGATTGACGCATCTTCTCCACAGGCAATTGTGAGAGCACCCATTGAATGATCAAATCCAAATACTCTTGATTGGATATGGGCCATAGATTGGATGGGATCTAGCAAGAGTCACGGTCCTTGAGGAATCACATTGTTTTGTCTTCCTACTTTTAACACAATTAGATATCACTAAATAAATATGTAAAAATCAGTGCTAGTTCATTTCTCCAAAATTTTATTGCTCTTCTTCCCAATCCCGCTACGCCAACTCAGAACACAAGACTGGTAATAAGATGTCTTAGGCAATGTCTCTATTCCAAGGGGTCACATATCCATATCAAATTTTAGCAACCCACAATTCCAAATCTACTTTGTGGGACATAGCATTATCATTGATAGCCTTCTCATTGCCCACATCCAACTCACGATGTTCCTTTATCAAAAGATATATAGAAACAAACATCTAAACAGAATATCATGCAAGTGGGAAATTGGGTGTGTTAGGCCCTCATAATAACTTCTTTTTGTCAAAAAAGAAAAAGAAAAATGATGTCAACTAAAGTCTCAGCCCTGCTCCCTACTATAGGTTGGCTTTCATATCCACCAGTGAACATTAAATAATATTTATCTGCTTGTTTAAGTGTAGAAGATGTTGGTTGTATCTAACACATATTACAACCAATTGAATTCATAAAAGTAGGAACAAATTGGATCGATTTTGTACCTCCAGCCATTGAGTTTGTGCTCTGTAAATTCGGCCTGACACACACGATAATTCCACGCTGTGTTTTGGACTTCTAAACATTGACAAAAACGTCTCTAGATGGTGTGTCTTCCTTTGTTTTTTCATTGTATGTTCAGGGACCAAAAACGGGAACGATTTTATAACTGTGACCATCACATGGTTATAACCGGTTGAGGATGGTTAACTGTCGAAATAAATGCACGACAGTTGGCGTTCATTTTGAACGCTCTATGTGGGCCAATTAGGGTCTAACATTCTCCCACTTAGCCTATATATCCCATCAACCATTACAATAAGAAACAAAATATATGAATCATGGTGATAGATCCTCTAAATGATGAGTATTATCTTCCATGTATTACGATATATCTTGTCTCTTAAAATTTGCCCGTGTAACTTAATGAATTCTAGGTCCAAACTTTAGTGATATTTCTCAAAAATAAATTTGTGCACTTAACTGAAGTTGAAATGAGAAAATATTATAAATACAGAGTTTCACTGCAAAAGTACAACAAATTACATAAGGGAACCAAGTCCCATTCTGTCTACGTGATCCCTAAATTTTATAGGTGGCATGCCTTTAGTCAAGAGATTGGCAATCATTAATTCAGTGCTTATGTGCTCAATGACCACTGCTTTATCCTTAATACGCTCTCTTATGGCTAGATACTTAATGTCGATGTGTTTGCTTTGACTACCGCTCTTGTTGTTTTTAGCCATAAAAATAGCAGCTGAATTGTCACTAAATATTCTCAATGGCCTAGAGATAGAATCCACAATCCTAAGCCGATAAATGAAACTCTTGATCCATATACCATGCGAGGTAGCCTTAAAACAAGACACGAACTCGACCTCCAAGTGGAAGTAGCAGTCAAAGTTTGCTTGGCATTCCTCCATGAAACAGCTCCACCAGCTAGCATGAAATTGTATTTGGAAGTTAATTTATGTGAATCAATGTAGCCAACAAAGTCAGAGTCAGAGTAGCTAATGACTTCCAAATTATCAGTCTATCTGTGCATAAGCATATAGTCCTTGGTTCCTTACAGGTACCTCATCACTTTCTTTGCAGCCTTCTAGTGGCCTAATCTTGGATTACTCTTATGTCTGCCTAACATTCCTACAACAAATGCAATGTCAAGTCTTCTGCAAACCTAAGCATACATAAGGCTCCCAACAACTGAAGCATATGGAATGTTGCGCCTCTGTTCTCTTTCAAGTTCATTTTTCAAGCACTGATTCAAATTGAACCTGTCACCTTTCACAATGGGAGCTATACTTGGTGAACAATTTTTCATCCAAAATCTCTCCAAAACTTTGTTAATATAGGTCTCTTGAGATAGACCTAAAATGCCTTTATATCTGTCTCTATGTATCTTAATGCCTATAATGAAGGATACATCACACATATCCTTCATGTCAAAGTTTTTAGAGAGAAATTGTTTCACCTCATGTAGCATACCCTTGTCATTGGTTGTAAGTAGAATGTCATCCACATAAAGAACATGGAAACAAATTTTACTCCCACTGACCTTCTAGTATATACATGGAACCATGATGTTCTCTACAAATCCAAATGAAGAGATCACGTCATGGAATTTTAAATACCTCTGACCAAAGGCTTGTTTCAACCCATATATGGATTTCTTAAGCTTACATGCCAATTGCTCACCATTACTAGAGGAGAATCCTTCTGGTTGTTTCATATAAACCTCTTCCTGCAGTTCACCATTGAGAAATGCTGTTTTCAAATCCATTTGTTGTAACTCTAAGTTAAAATGAGCAACAAGTGCCAAGATGATGCAAAGAGAATCTTTCTTAGATATAGTAGAAAAGGTCTCCTTGTAGTCGATTCCTTCCTTTTGATTGAACCCTTTGGCAATGAGTCTTGCCTTATATCTTTCGATGTTGGCCAATGAGTCTTTCTTCGTCTTATAGACCCATTTATACCCTATGGCTTTTGCACCATCAGGCAATTCGACAAGATCCCAAACTTCATTTGATGCCATAGAATCCATCTCATCCTACATAGCATCATACCAAAGCTTCGATTCTTGGCAACTCATGGCTTATGAAAACGTTTTGGGATCATTTTCAACTCTAATGTTGTAGTTCGATTCTTGTAGATACACAACATAATCATTAAAAATTGCTGATTTCCTTTCTCTAGTAGATCTCCTTAATGTTCACTCAATATTTTCTTGGAGAATCTGTTGTTTAACTTGTTGCTCAACTATTTCCGGTGGTTCTTGAGCAACTTGACCTTCTAAATTATTATCAGCAGTTTGTGGAATTTCAACGATCAGTTGTACAACACTCGGTCGAACTATAGGAGCGCTATGAACAATAATCAACCTATCACTTGATATAGATGGTTGAGCTTCAGTATGATCTCTTTTAGAAAGTATGTTTCAAAATTGATCGCTCCTGCTAACTAAGTCATTCTCAAGAAACTTGGCATTCCTTGATTCCACAAATCTTGTTATATGAGTTGGATAGTAGAATCTATATCCTTTGAACCTTTTAGCATATCCAATGAATTACCCACTAATGGTCCTCGGATCTAGTTTCTTCTCTTGTGGGTTGTACACTATTACTTCAGATGGACATCCCCAAACGCATATATGTCAAAAACTTAGTTTCCAACCTTCCCATAACTCAAATGGTGTCTTTGGGACAGCCTTGGTTGGAACTCGGTTTAATATATACATAGCCGTCTTAAGAGCTTCAGTCCATAAGGATTTAGGGAGATTGGAGCTATTCGGCATACTCCGTACTATGTCCATTAATGTTGAGTTTCTTCTCTCTACCACACCATTCTGATATGGGGAACCAGGCATGGTGTATTAGGCAACTATCCCATGCTTTTGAAGAAACTTAGGCAAATGGATATTAAGCTTGTCCATCCTCAGTGTATCTACTGTAATATTATCCACCTTTATCTATCTTCACAATCTTAATTTTCTTTTCGCATTGTTTCTCTACTTTAGCCTTGAAAATCTTAAAGGCGTCCAACGCTTCATCCCTTGTATGAAGCAAGTAGAGATACATGTACCGCAAGTAATTATCTATGAACAAGATGAAGTATTTCAAACTATATGAGTCCATGTCTGGACTACAAATATCTGAATGTATGATCTCTAATATTTTCAAACTACTCTTGGCACCTTTCTTAGACTTGTTGGTTACCTTTCCCTTAATGCAACCCACACAAATCTCGAAGTCAGTAAAATCCAAAGTACTAAGTACCCCATCATTTACTAACCTTTTGATTCTCTCAATGGAGATATGTCCTAATCTTCGATGCCACAACATAGAGGGATCCTCATTTATAGCACAATGCTTAATGCCATATTGAACATGCATAGCACTATAAGATGGTTCATTTTGCAAATTAATTGAGAAAAGACCATTAGACAAGATACCATTCCCAACAAGATCAGATTTATAAAATAAACTGAAGATATTTTCTAAAAAAGTAAAGGAATATCCTAAAGGTACAAGTCTTGATATAGAAATTAAGTTCTTAGAAAAGTTTAGAACATAAAATATCTTATCCAATTCTTAAATAAAACCATTGCCAAAAACTAAAGTGCATGTTCCTACGGCTTCTACATGTGAACGCATCTTATTTCCTGAAGAGATGCTTAGCTCACTTCCCACTAGCTTTCTTAGGTTTCGCATACCTTGCAAGGTATTTACAATATGGATTCATTGATCCAGAATCAATCCACCACATGTATTATAAACAACATCAACCATATTATATTCATAACAAACAAATGAAACTAGATTACCTTTCTTCTTAAGCCATATTTGAAATTTTCTACAATCCTTCTTCATGTGTCCCTTCTTTTTACAGAAGAAACAGTTGGATTCCTTCTTAATGACAGCTTTGGAAGGTATTTCACCCTTCCCCTTATCTTTGGCTTGATTTTGGTCCTGATTCTAATTCTTTCCCTTAGCCGTTGTCAGTGCAGTTTCACCCATTTCCATTATAAGCTGCCCTTCTTCTTGAGTACACATGGTCAGCAGTTCATTGATTGACCATTTGTCTTTATGTGCATTATAAGAAATTTTAAAGGGCTCATATGGCTTTGGAAAGGTGTTCAGAATGTAATGCACTAGAAAAGACTTAGACATATCCACCTCAAGATTCTTAAGTTGAGCCGCTATGTCCCTCATCTCCATGATATGCTCACGCACACCTCTCACACTAGTGAGCCTCAAGGATGAGAACCTCATGATTAGGGTGCTGGCAAGTGCCTTATCTGAAGTTTCAAACTACTCACCAATGGCCTTCAGTAATGCCCAGACCTTATCATACTGTTCAACGGAACCACATATGCTAGCAGAGATTTTGGTCTTTGTGAACATGATGCTAAGGTGATTAGATCGCTCCTAATGCTCATAAAGGGCAATCTTATCCTGAGTGCTGGTTTCAGTAATTATGGGCTCGTCTTTCCTTATAGCATAGTCAATATCCATCCACCCCAAGTGAAGGAGAATTCTCTCCTTCCATACTTGATAGTTATCCCCTTTTAGTTCAAGGATATCACATCAAAATTAGAGAAATTCACAGGTTGTATGACTGCATAATTAAAACAAACATGCTTATGATCCAAAATATTGAGACTAATAGACATAAATCACGCTTTACCAATGTAAATCACGCATAAAATCATGAATCTAGAGACATAAAACTTGCTTGTGGGCTAAAGTTCTAATTCAATTAGATTCATTTGATTGTATGATAAAACTATCAAATTATTTTTCCTTTTTAATTCCTATGGGTAAATTAGAAAATATAATCTGATATTTTATCCCAATTAGTCATACTAATATAATAAAAATTCCTATGGAATAAATATAAATAAAATTGAGTACAACTAATTGCAGTAAGTGTCATTTAACCAAATGTGATCCTAAACCAATTAATATATAATTTTACATAATTAGAGGTGCTGTGGCTAAGCACTAATTATTCAAATTCATATGTATCACTTATGATTTAAAACGTTAAATTTGATGCCTAGAACGTGAACATTCAAACGGGTCCAAAAACCAGGTTGCAAAACGGGTCAACATATCCAATTTTGGGTGAAGAAGACGACCAGAAAAATGACATATCGTTTAGCATTTTGGTCAGCCAAATGACATGTTGTTCAGGGAACATTGTAGGCGTTTTCATTACCATGAAACGACATATCGTTTCAAGCCATAAGGCTCAAAACAACATGTCGTTTAGACATGCCAGAGGGTGCCTGTTTCACAACCAAACGACTTGTCGTTTTGGGCTGCTGAAAAATTGCCCAAAAAAATGACAAAAAATATTTTTCAAGGCACATTTTTCCAGATTTGTTTATTTTGGGATTTACATAAAACCTTGTTTTATGGTTTTGTTTTGATGTGCTAAAATTATATGTTGTTTTGTATGTATAATTTGTTGTCTATTATGCTTACAATATTGTGTTAAATAATTTTAGCATATTGAACATAATTTGTTTATTATGTGCTAAATTTGTTATGCAAAATTGATGTGTTAATTTAATGTTATATGCATAATTTTGTGTTTTATTATACATATTATTAAGTTATGACATTTAGTACAAATTTAGATTTTGTTCATAATTTTTATATTGCCTATAGAATATGCAATTTACATGAATAATCTTGTGAACAAAATTAAATGCCAGAGTGATCCATATGAATTGATTTCTAACTTCAGTTTTGATTAAAAACTTCAAATTATCAAACCCGAAATCATTCAACAAAATTATGTGAACTTTGCAAAAAAACAGAGTAATTCAAACATAGCATCATATGCAAGGCAGAGGTGTTTCAAGCCTTGGATACCAAATGTTGGTTGTATCTAACACATATAACAACCAATTGAATTCATAAAAGTGGAAACAAATTGGATCGATTTTGTACCTCTAGCCATTGAGTTTGTGCTCTGTAAATTCGGCCCGACAAGCGCGATAATTCCACATTGTGTTTTAGACTTTTGAACACTGACAAAAACGTCTCTAGATGGTGTGTTTTCCTTTGTTTTTCGTTATGTGTTCAGGGATCAAAAACGGGAATGATTTTATACCCGTGACCATCACACGGTTATAACTAGTTGAGGATGGTAAACTGCCAGAATAACCGCAGGCAGTTGGCGTTCATTTTGAACGCTCCACGCGGGCCAATTGGGGTCTAACAGAAGAATTTTAAACCCTGAAATTTCTTTGCTACTATCATAAGTAGTAGCATGTACGAAGCTTTATCAAAGGTGATTTCTTTGACTTGCTAAATTTTCAATAACAAATTTACAGTCCTTTTCCCATAGCCTCGTACTCCACGATAACTCTAAAGTCTTTGGTATCATTACATGATACATGCAATCCTTTATGTTCGTACTTAAAGAGTTTAGTACTTTGAGTAATACGACCATAAATTTTCAATTATTTGGTGGAATAAATAGTCCTGTCTAATCCACAAATTATCAAATCATCCAGCTGGTTTGTTTACTGGCCGATGGAGAACTGTGTTTCACGGATGTCCTCAATCTACGGCAGGCTTATATCTCTTAAACGGGATCCTTGCATCCAAAATCTCTTTAGATATCTTTGGTGGGTTCCCTTCTGTTGCCTGTAATCTCAAACAGGTAGGTCATAGTGCTTCCACATACATATACAATTTGGTCACTATCACGTGAACTCTTCTTCATGATCAGAGAGAAGATAACCCGAGCATTACCAGGGGTTCATGTCTTCTCATGATCCCTATCTCTGTACTTCTTTTTCACCGTGCATACAACACATTTATGATTCTCCATATGTCCTTTTATTCTATATATACACACGCATATTTTTAGGCTCAGCACCAAAACAACTCAAATCTTCTTCTCATTCAACAACAAAGCATCAAATATTCAGTTGTTTTTTCCCTAGTTAATTATCCAAAACATAAAGAGAAAACATGGGTTTGATCAGGCTGTCTGGAATTGTTAATGCCAAGAAAAATCTTTTCCGCTCTCTGTCAAACAGCGTACAAGCAGCTTCAAAAGGCTTAGAAGTCCCAAAGGGCTATTTTGCAGTGTATGCAGGAGAGAGCCAGAAAAAGCGGTTTGTGGTTCCCATTTATCTGTTGAATGAGCCTTCTTTCCAAGAATTGTTACGTGAAGCTGAGGAAGAATTTGGATTTGAATATCCAATGGGTGGCATCACAATCTCCTGTGATGAAGACTTCTTCTCCAATCTCATTTCTCACTTAAGTGTGTGATAGCTAATGGAGAACAAGATTCATCACAAAAGTAATTTTTGATGAAGTTGGATTCTGAGATGTTCAGACCGTGTTCATATCACAATCCGGAGCATTTTTTGATAATAGAACTTTCCGATTCTTGGCGAAGAATGGCCTGGATATGAAGCTATTTAAGTGTTTCCCATCATGTATGGACGAGACATCACTTGTGACTTGAGAAGTAAGACTGAAATTCCTGGCTCAATGACTATGAAGTCTCTGTTGGCATTGGAAAGGACCTGTTTTGAATACGAAGAGAGCAGAATTTTTTCTTTGCAAACTTTCTGCTGTTTTGTACAGAAACCGGGAATGAAATATTATTCACTTTATTCTAGTCGGATCTTCTTTTTTTTTTTTCTCTCTCTCTCTTCAGAATGTCATGTGAAGCATGGAATAACTAAAAACCAACATTAACACCGAGCTTTGTTTTTGGATTCTAACCAATCTGCCATTGCACTCAACCATCCTATATTTTCAGCAATCTATGTATTCAAGACCAGCGAATGTCCTTTCTCTTCCTCTCGAATTTAGGTTGTCGTTTCCTTGATCACCAAAATTGTTTTAAATTCTTATAGTTGACTCAAAGATTGTCCTCCTTCTTTTTCATACAATTTGACAAATTCTGTTACTAAAATTTAAAATAGTTCTATGAACTTTGGAAAGTAGAATTTCTCTGTTCTTGTGATATTATTACTCGACAATTTAAGAGATTTACAAATCTAAAGTCCCTTATTTTGCTGAGCCTTCATTCTCCAATATATTCCCTTTAGATTCAAATATTTAACAGTAAAATTTTCTCCGAAAAAATGAAAAAGAAAACTAAATTTCAAAGTTTCATAGTTACTACGATACTTGAAGTGGGTTAGCTTGAAATTTGACTTAAGTGCAAAATAAACTATTATGTCATGTTTAATGATGCTATTTATACGGTATGTTTTTCTACTCTGCTGTGACCACAATAAATTATGGTTCAGATCTGAGTGTCTGATATTGATATTTCCATTTTTTTTTATAACCGTCACCAGATTCATCATCCTTTAACAGTGCAATGAAATGGCATTCTATATTTAACAGTAGAAGTACTTGAAAATATACCCTGAAGGTCAAATGATATAATAAAGTTAGCCTGGTCCATAAACTCCTTCCACATGTTCTTGAAAAAAAAAAAGAGAAAGAAAGAAGATAAAGATTTGTTTAAGCCTGTCCCATATCTTTGAAGGTTAGCCACCTAAGCAAACCAGTGGACCAGCCTATGATATCCATATAGCACTTGAATTGAATAGTTGTCCATCATGTATTCCAACTACTATACAGTTTCAATCACTGCCAAGTTCTTTCGAATGAGGTGGAGAACACAACCATGTGGTGTTCGAGGTGCTTACGTCCCTTATGTAACCCCACTGTTGCTTCACTTACCTCCAAACAACTAATAGATTTTCCTATCATCTATAATCTACCAACTAGTGTATTTGTTGGCATTTTATCGCTAGACCAGTTCGGACATTTAGTCTTCTCACCACAAGACTTTAGTTGCATAATGATGAGCAGGAAGACAACACCATGTGATTGCTTGATATACGATGTCTCTTGATTGACCACATCGGATGATAGGCCTCTTCAGTTATACCATTCATTTTTTTACAACAGATCATATCTATTTCTTACATACCCTATCAAGGATTTACCATATATACTCATAAGATTGGATTTCGTTTGCCTGGTGCTGTTAGTGCTAAGCAAATTCTTAGGAGGCCGTCTTTAAATGGAAACCAAACAGCTTCAACTCTAGTAGCTGACGTCCCAAAAGGCTATTTGGCCGTACATATTGTTGGAGCGGAGAGCAACATGAAGAGGTTTGTGATCCCTGTGCCATTCCTGAATTAGCCTTCATTCCAAGAGTTGCTAAATCAGGCTGAAGAGGAATTCGGATTTGATCATTCAATGGGAGGCCTTAGGATTCCCTGTAGAGAAGATTCCTTTGTTGATCTCATTTCTCGCTCAAATGCATGATGAGGGTAAACGCCAATAGATGCAATTGCTAACAGAAAAGCATCGTCACAATTTTGTAGGAAAAAATCCCAATAGGAAGTAAATATTTTTCCTTAGGGCCAAAAGGAAAATGTTGTCCCTGAGAATGATACAAATGAATGCTATACCAACTTTTTTTTGAATCAAATATCTGTTCTTTTTTTTTTTCCCCTAAAATATTGCTTAAACTGTAAGATCTGGAGAAAATTGGGACTTAAAAGTTGACATAGATTTTGCTAGTTGTAATAACTCACTCGATGCTGAGTTGAGTAGCAGATTTCTTCCAAATTACAAGTTTCGACTAACAATTCAGTTTATTCGTGCAAAGAGTGATTACAGATTATATGAGAAAGATGTTGCATGAGATTGGAACCAATTTATTGTCCTCTAAATTAGGGACCAATTTTAAGCCAAAATTTTCTGTTCTATTTGCAGCAATCTTTCACATCCCATCTTTTGTTTTCTCCATTTTTTTTTCTGGGGTGTAAATTCATGACTCTCTCTTTCTCTCTCACACACACACACAAAAAAAATATAGTCTTATCCTTGTTTTTCAGAAATAGCTTCTGCCATATGCATCTCTTCAATTTCAACTAGGTTGTTACACAGAAAATATTAACTGCTTGGATTTCATTAGTATTAAATTTGTAACAGGCCAGAAGAATATATTAACACCTGAAGGATGTTTTATTATTCACCATTTTCATCCTTAATTTCTGGTTTTGTTATACTAAATTAATGAATTTTTCCTTATGTACTACTGGATTGAGTATAGAACTCATAACATTGATATTCTTAATTTGGTGTCTTTTTTTTTTTTTTAATTGTAGTCCCTTTTTTGCAAAGGTTGACCGGCGAATAATAACACTGCAGTGGATGTGGGTTTTGACTTGTTTTACCACAGGTGTCAGATTACTAAAAAAGAAAGGGCGATTCTATTCAGAATCCAATAAGAGAAAAGATGAATAACTCACCAAAGAAAAATTGCAATAGTTTTCTTTTGTATCATTTTTGGGGAAAACTTCCCTGTTGTTCCCCAATTAAAAATATGCACAAAGTATTGGCATTATTTGCCTTACAAAAATGGCATGATGATGTTTGTTTAGCAATTTTCATATCTATTGGTTGTTGTACCCTTATCACAAGGCATTCAAGCGAGCAATGAGATCAACAAAGGAATCCTCTCTGCAGGGAATAGTAAGGCCGCCCATTGGATGATCAAATCCAAATTCTTCCTCAGATTGACTTAGCAACTCTTGAAATGATGGCTGGTTGAGATATGACACAGGGATCACAAGCCTCTTCATATTGTTAGTCTCATCCCCAACATAGATTGCCAAATAACCTTTCGGGACATCTGGTACTGGAGAAGCTGCTTGCCTTGCATTTGAAAGGGACCTCTGAAGAAGTTTCTTAGCACTAACTGCTCGCGGAAAACGGAAACCCATCGCCTTATATTGAAGTGATCTCCCGAGGAAGAATAGAAAAAGTGTGAAATTGGAATACAGATCTCAGAGACTTGAGATTATGAAGAGGGTCGCTTGGGATGGTGCTGATCAACTCAACCTTGTGAATGTGTATATATAGAAGTTTGTCGATAATAATTATGTTGCCCAAGCATGTATATCTTTGGCATAAAATGAATGGTGACGACTGAAGAGGCTTTTTGATATGGAACTGTTGAGGGAGACATAGGCAGGTGGGCAAAAACATGGTGTTGTTTTCCTACTGTTTCCCGTCAAAATGCCGAGAAATAAGTGATTTCCAATGCCAGAAAAAGGATAAATGGTTCGAACTATTATGAAACAAAGCAAAGTATAATAAAATACTATAGATAATAAGAGAGAAAGCACAAGAAAAAATAAAAGATAAAGTATCTTTTTATTATTTCACTTATGAGAGATGAACATACAAACTTAGCATAACATTTAGTTATAGGCCAAGAATCATAACTAGAGGTTATAGTAATAGACATAACTTACATAGGTTACATATATAATTAAGAGAGACATAATACACAATATTAAGAGAGATTCAATGGTAAGAAAACATGGCATAAATGTGAAATATAAATATGCAATAAAACCTTTGCAGGTAACTCATAGCATACCAAGAGATGGCATCCACACATACACATACTTAATTCACAATACTCCCCTTGGATGTCTACTATACAAAGAATATGCCTCATTAAAAACCTTACTAAGAAAAAAAAAACCTAATGGGAAAAAATCTTAGCGAAGGAAAAAAGAGTACATAATTCTTGTATGCTCTGCATTTAAGATTGTCTTATTAAAAACCTTGCCAGGAAAACTCCATGAGACAAAAACTAAGGCTAAGAGAAAAAAAGTACAATATGCAGTGTCTCCCCCCTCATAATGCATTTATTTTTGTGTCCCCTAATGTTGGGAAAACTGTCTCATCAAATTGACAATCGACAAACCTTGCTGTAAAGAGATCACCCATCAAGGGTTCGAGATATTAAATTATCGATGGGAATTCAAATCTAACATAAATTCTCAATCTCCTTTGACGACCCATCTTAGTGCGCTTTGGTGAAGTAATTGGGAGATATATTACACAACCAAAAATTTTTATATGAGAAATATCTAGCTCTTTACTAGAAACAAGCTATAATGGGGAGTATTTATGATAGACAGTTGGCCTTATGCGAATAAACACTACAACATGTAATATGGCATGTCCCCAATCAGAGCTAGGCAATTTTCTTCTCATTAGTAAGGGCCTAGCAATTAATTTTAGCCTTTTAATAAAAGATTCTGCTAATCCATTTTGAGTGTGCATGTGAGCAATAGGATGCTCAATAGTAATCCCAATTGACATGTAGTAATCATTAAAGGCTTGGGATGTAAATTCTCTTGCATTATCTAGACAAATTTCTTCATTGTATAATCTAGGAATTGCGTTTGTAATCAGAATATTTGAGCAAGAAGTCTTACAAATGTAATATTGCAAGTAGATAATAAACAAACATGTGACCAATGTGTTGATGCATCATTAGTACTATAAAATACTAAAATGGTCCATATGATTGAATAATAGGCCTGCACATGTCTCCTTAAATTCGTTCTAAAAACATGGGAGATTCAATTGTAACTTTTATTGGGGATGGCCCTATAATCAGTTTTCCTTGAAAACAAGCAGCATATGAAAAATCTTTAGACAAAAGAATCTTTTGTTTCTTTAAAGGATGTCCATTTGAATTTTCTATAATCCTTTGCATCATTATTGAACACAAATGACCTAAACAGTTGTGCCAAACGATAAAATTCCTTGAATCTTTGGATTCTTGGTTTATCACCATATAGGATTCAATTAGATTTATAAATGTATAATATAATCCAGAAGAGTATGCTAGTAGCTTTTACAATATTTGTTTCTTTCCTCATATAATAGACGTAATATAAAGATATTCAACGTCTTTCTCATTTGTTGTCTCAATATAGTAACCATTATGACGTATATCTTTAAACCTTAGTAGATTTCTTTTTGATCTACTAGAATACATAGCATCGTTAATTATAAACTTTGTGCCACCAGGTAATAATATATTAGATCTACCAAAGCCCTCGATGAGATTTGCAATACCAGATATTATACTAACATTAGCTTCAACTAATATAAGATTGGAAAAATATATTTTGTCTTTGAGAATAGTGTGTGTTGTTCCACTATCTGCTAAGCAAAAGGCTTCACCATTAGCTTTAATATCGGTAGAATGATTTTTGAAATCCATATCTCTTCATGAAAAATAAAACAAAAAGATTAGAAAATAATATACTAAACACAATCCTTTTTTGTAAGAAAACATATGGAGATTACAAAACATAATAAAAGCACACCGAAATTACAAGCACACTGAAATAAAAATACAGCGAAACATACTAAAAATTAAGGTCATACAAGCAATAAAAACAAACTGAAAATAATACACTAGAGATAGATTGGTAGGAGAACATCTTTTCAAGCCATTTTGATGTTTCCCTTGCCAATTAAATTCTCAAAAATTTTGTCACGATTCTCAAGGAAATCTACAACGTCCAATTGTGTAAAATCTATCAAATCATGGTGTTCAGTAAAGTTCATCTCAACAAAGTTTGCCTCTGCGCCTTTTCCTTTCTCTTTTAAGGAAGCTTAGTAAAGAACAACAAAATGTTTAGACGTGCGATATGTACGTCTTCAATGTCCTTTCATACTACATCTATGGCAAGTATTTTCATTATTCTTGGAGGCTTTATTTTGAAAACCTTTTTCTTCTTGTTTCTCCTCACTCTTCTCCCATTTTTGATGGTGAGATACAACTTTAAAAAATAAGAGGAGTTTTCATTAAAATAACCACGACTACGACTGAAACAATGACCTCGACCATGTCTACATCCACGTCCACCATGCTTACTATGCCTAGGATCTTCAACATATGCTGCATTCGCTTCAAGGAATGGCATTGATCCAGTTGGGTGAGATTGAAGATTTTCATCAACAATTCATTATTTTATTCGACAACGAAAAGACATGATATTTATTCAGAATATTTTTTAAACCCTTGCTCTCGATATTTCTATTGCAAAAGCACATTAGAGGCATGAAAAGTAGAGTGTGTTTTTTCTAACATGTCTTCATCAGTAACACTTTCTCCGCATAATTTTAATTGAGAAGTAATTCTAAACATTGTGGAATTATACTCGCTCATAGTTTTAAAATCTTGCAATCATGGGTGTATCCAATTATAGCGGGCTTTGGGAAGAATTACAGTCTTTTGGTGGTCATAATTTTCCTTTAAATTATTCCAAAGGACATATAGATCTTTTACCGTCAAATATTCAGTTTTCAATCCTTCATGGAGACGATGACGAAGGAATATCGTTGCCTTTGTGCAATCCTATGAGGATGTGTCATTTCCTTCTTTTATTCTATTTTCAAGGTTTATAGCATCAAGGTAGATCTCAGCATTAAGAGTATATGCCAAATAATTTTTGCCAGAAATATCAAGAGCAATGAACTCAAGCTTTGTGAGATTCGACATTGTGATAACTACTTTATTGCAAATATATGATAAAGTTAATAAAAATAGCATCAACGATTTAAAAAAATTACGACAATATACTATGGTGACCATAATACATAATGAAAAAAAAATTAGTACCGTAACCATCAAATAAATGTATTAATAATATGACAATTCATTAATAATCATGAATTCATCAATTAATGGTAAATTAAAGAGAAATGACAATATAAAATGACGATAAGACACAATAGCCATTAGTCAATGAATTCTTTTCTAATAATTATGACACATTTAAAATACATATAATGCATATATGTCAACCATTGCAAGCGTGCATATTATATTAGATGATAATACTATGAATTAAAGCAATGTTATTTTTATAAATGCATAATATGCATGAATTAATAATTTTTTTTATAGAAAAAAAGGTTAGAAATCACTAGGAAATTAGATTTCCAACATTTCTATGATTTGAACTATTAATTTTGGTGTTTGGAAGGCCAAGAAACCATCAAATTTCATTATCAGTCAAAACTTAGTCGAAGGTCAAAAGACCCGGCTAGAAATTGAAGACAACTCAAAACAATGTTGTTTTGACTGAGCTAGAAAACGACTTTTTTATGAAAGAAAAATTGTCCAACTATAAGCAAAACAACATTTTGTTTAAACATGTGGATTTGTTTTGTTCAGTGAGCAAAATGACATATCGTATTGGCCAAATTGGCCAAAACGACATGTTTTGAAGGGTTCAAAATTAGAGAAAAAAAAGGTTATATATTTGGGAATTTATAAGTGAATATTTTTGTGAAATTCTCATAATTCACACTTTTAATATTCTTATGAAATTTTCATAAATTATGATATGTATTGTGAAAAATTCATAATTTTTGGCATTTATTATGAATGTTGTATATTTGTGTGGATATAATTTTGTATCATTATGTGCTAAATTATGCTATTTTGTATGTATAATATATTGTTCTTGATTATGCATACAACTTCTATAAAATATTTTAATGCATAACTTTTGAATTTTGTTCTTATTTATTTATATTGTTTTTTTTTTTACATGCAATTTATATATGAACAAATTTTTGGGATAATATTAAATGTCTAGTGATCCATATAATTTTAATTAATTAGAATTTAGCTACAACATCTTTAATTTTGCAAAATTATATACTAAGTGGCTTAGGATCACATATAGAACAATGACATTTATTGTAATTAATCATAATTGATATAATAAATTTTATCCTACAGGAATTTTTATTATATTAGTATGATTAATTAGGATAGAATATCAAATTGTATGTCTTAATTTACCTATAGGAACTAAAGAAAAGAAACATAATTTGATAGTTTTATTATAAAGTTAGATGGATCTAATTGAATTAAAACTTTAGCCCATTACGCTCTATGTTACTAGATTCATAATTTTTACGAAACAAGATTACATTGGTAAAACATATTATATGTTTATTAGTCTCAAATTTATGAAATGTAAGCATGTGTGTTAATTTTATGCAGCCCTGCAACCTGCAAATTTTTCTAGTATTGTGTGATATTCTTGAACTAAAAGGGGACAACTATTAAATTTAGAAGAAGATAATTCTTCTTCATCTGGGGTGGATGGATGTTGATTATGCTATTAGGAAAGACGAACCAATTATTATTGACACTAGCACTCTAGCTGAAAAGGCTCTTTATGAACAATGGGAGCGATCTAAATGTCTTAGTGTGATATTCATAAAGGCCAAAATCTCCATTGGTATTTGAGGTTCTGTCAATTAGCATAACAATGTCAAGGCATTACTGAAAGCAATTGATGAACAGTTTTCAACTTTAGACAAGGCCCTTGCCAGCACCCCGATAATGAAATTTTCATCCTTAAGGCTCACCAATGCAAGAGGTGTACATGAGCATATCATGGAGATGAGGGACACTGCGGCTCAATTAAAGACTCTTGAGATTGATATGACTGAATCTTTCCTTGTGCACTTTATATTAAACACTCTTCCACAACAATATGGACCCTTCAAAATATCTCACAATACACATAAGGATAAGTGGTCAATTAATGAACTTTTTGGCCATATGTATTTAAGAAGAAAGGAGGCTAACAATGGAAATAAGTGAAAGTGCATTGTTGACAACACAAAAAAAGGACCAGTATGAAAAAAAGAATCAAAAACAAGCCAAGCAAAAGTGGAAAGGTAAAATACCACCTGAAGGTATGTAAAAATAAGGGATATATGAAGAAGGATTACACCAAATTTTAGTAATTACTTGAGAAGAACGGTAGTTCAATCTCATTTGTTTGTTATGAATCTAATATGGTTGATGCTAATAATAATACATGGTGGATTGATTTTGGTTTTACAATCAATATTTTAAATATCTTATAGGATATGCAGAACCTAAGAAAGCTAGTGGAAATTGAGCAAAGCATCTTATCAAGAAACAAGATGAGCTCACAAGTGGCAGCTATTGGAACATGCAATTTAGTTTTACATAATTGCTATGTTTTAGATTTGGAAAAGATCTTTTATATTCCAAGTTTCTTTAGAAATTTGATTTTGGTTTCAAAACTTATACCTTTTGGTTATTCCTTTAACTTTTCAAAAACAAATTTCAGTTTATTTTACAAATCTGATCTTTTTGATAATAGTAGATTGTCTAATAGTCTTTTCTTAGATTGTCTAATAGTCTTTTCTCTATTAATCTACAACATGATGCTGTTTATAATGTTATGCATGTTTACGCTAATATTAAATGATGTGTTATTAATGAAGATTCCTCTGTGTTGTGGCACCAAAGATTAGAACATATCTCCATAGAGAGAATTAAGAGATTGGTAAATGACAGAGTACTTTATGCTTTAAATTTTACTGATTTTAACACTTGTGTAGACTACATTAAGGGAAAGCAGACCAACAAGTTAAAAAAGGTGCCAAGAGAAGCACGAACATATTAGAGATCATACATTCAAACATTTGTTGTCTAGATATGGACTCGTATGGTCCAAAATACATTTATTTCATAAATGATTACTCACAATATATGTATCTCTACTTGATTCATAATAAAAACAAAGCACTAGATGCTTTTAATATTTTTAAAGTTGAAACAAAGAAACAATACGGTAAGTAAATTAAGATCGTGAAAACTTACAGAGATAGAGAATATTATGATAGATACACTTAGGATGGACAAGCACTTAATCCATTTGTGAAGTTTCTTCAAGAGCATGGGATAGTTGCCCAATATACTATGCCTGGTTCTCCAAACCAAAATAGTGTAATAGAAAGAAAAAACCGAACATTAATGGACATGGTTTTGAGTATGCATAGTAACTCTAAGCTTCCTAAATCCTTGTGGACTAATGCTCTTAAAACAACAATGTATATATTAAACTGAGCGTCAACTAAGGCTATCCCAAAGATGCCATTTGAGTTATAAAAAGGTTAAAAACTGAGTTTACGACATATACGTGTTTAGGGATGCCTATTTGAAGTATGAGTATACAACCTACAAGAAAAGAAACTAGATCTAAGGATATTAGTGGGTATTTCATTGGATATACTGAAAAGGTTTAAAGGACACAGATTCTATTGTCCATCTTATAGCATTAAGATTGTGGAATCAAGAAATGCAAAATTTCTTGAGAATGACTTAATTAGCATGAATGATCAATTACAAAGTACAATCTCTGAGAGAGGTTAACCTTCCACCTCAAGTGAAAGAATGGTAGTCATTTGCAACACTCCTCAGGTTCAAATGGGTGTTGAAGTTCCACACGCTGTTGATGATAATCTAGTAGAACAGGATGTCTAGGAAATACTAGATATTGTTGAACAACCAGTTGAACAACAAGACCTTCAAGAAAATGTTGAACCAACATTAAGAAGATCTACAAGAGTAAGAAAGTTAGCAATTTATGATGACTATGTTGTGTATCTATAAGAATTAGACTATAACAATAGAGCCGAAAATGATCCTTAAATGTTTTCACAAGCCATGAAAAATGAGATGAAATCTATAGCATCTAACGGAGTCTAGGATCTTATTGAGTCGCCCAATGGTGCAAAAGCCATTAGATGTAAATAGGTATTTAAGACAAAGAAAGACTCATTGGACAATATTAAAAGATATAAAGTAAGACTTGTTGCTAAAGAATTCACTCAAAAGAAAGGAATTGATTACAAAGAGACCTTTTTTCCCGTATCCATGAAAGATTCTTTTCGTATCATCACACATTTCGACTTAGAGCTACAACAAATAGATATGAAAATGACTTTCTCAATGAGATCTAGAGGAAGAAGTTTACATGAAACAGCTAGATGGATTTTCCTCTAGTGGTGGTGAGCATTTGATGTGCAAGCTTAAGAAATCTATATATGGAGTGAAACAAGCTTCCCGTCAGCAGTATTTAAAATTTTCATGATGTTATCTCTTCATTTAGAATTGTAGAGAATATTATGGATCAATGTATATATTAGAAGGTCGGTGGGGGCAAAATTTTTTTTTTTATTCTATATGTGTATGATATTTTACTTGCAAACTTTGACATAAAAGATATGAGTGATGCATCTTATGTCTTTGGCATTAAGATAATAAAGATAGATTTAGAGGTATTTTGGGACTGTTTCAAGGGACTTATATCAATAAAGTTTTAGAGAGATTTTAGATGAAAGATTGTTTACTAAGTATAGCTCCTATTATAAAGGGTGATAAATTTAGTTTGAACCAATGTCCCAAGAATGATCTTGAAAGGGAACAAATGAAAAATATTCCATATGTTTCAGCTGTTGGAAGCCTGATGTATGCTCAAGTCTGCACAAGGCCTGCCATTGCATTTGTTGAAGATATCAAATTACTCTTGGTGTGGATCACTATAGAGGTACAAATAAGTGATGAGGTACCTTCAATGGACCAAAGACTACATGCTTATGTACAAACTGATTGATAATTTAGAGCAATTGGCTACTCTGATGCAAACTTTGCTAGCTGTATTGATTCATGAAAATCAACATCTAGGTAAATTTTTATGTTTGCCGATGGAGCTGTATCTTGGAGAAGCACAAAGCAGACACTGACTGCTACTTCCACTATGAAGGATGAGTTCGTATCTTGTTTTGAGGTTATCTCACATGGTGTATTGATGAAGAGTTTCATTAAAGGGCTTAGAATTGTAGATTTGATTTCTAAGCAATTGAGGATATACTATGACAATATAGCTGCAGTTTTTATAGCTAAAAACAACAAAAGTGGTAGTCGAAGCAAACACATTGACATCAAGTATTTGGCCATGTGTTAAAGATAAATCATTGGTTATTAAACACGTTAGCACTAAATTGATAATAGTTTATCCTTTGACAAAAGGCATGCCGCTATTGAAATTTAAGGATCATGTATATAGTATGGGACTTGGTTCTTTGTGTAATTTTCATTGTATGAATGAATGTATTTTCAATAAACCACTATTTTAGTTATAATGTTTTCTCATATTTGATGTCTTTTGTATACACATTTATTTATTTTGAGAAACATCATTAAGTTTAGACCTAGAATAAACATAGGGTTTATTCATTAAATTATATGGGCTAGTTTAAAACACATGATGCATGGTAATACATGGAAGATAATACTCGTTTTTAGAAGATCTATCACCATGATTCATATATCTTGTTTTTTCCTATGGTAAATGATAGAAACACAACCATTTCCTTAAAACACAGAAACACAACCATGCAAAGTTCCATGTTTTATAGTCCATTTCATCCAATCATTTTGCTGAAAACTGTCCATTTTCTGCACCTGAAAAACAACTCTGTGATGGACGGAGTTGGTGAATATATACACGGTTTTGGTCCCTAAGCCAGCTGCACTTCTTTAGTCATTACACCATCATTTAAGATCAAAAAAGGCTTAGAAGCATGAAAACCAGGAGAGAAGCAGCAAGCACTGCAACGAGTAGAACCGAACCCAAAGCAGCAGCAGTTTGGATTGCAGAGAACGTCAATGGCACAAAGTACGCCGTTTCCTCGCTTCCGTATTCATGATCTTGATCTTGTATGCTTATTGTTTTGCATTATTGGATCGTATTTAGACTAACATTTGAAACATAATTCAAATTTCTCGTTCAAACATATAAACCAAAGAGGGCCCTTGAGTTTCGAGGATCTGATTCAGATTTATAGTTCTATTGACTCTGTCCTCGGATTGTAGGAGATTTTTCATAATAATGGAGGTATCTTAAGAGGCGGTTATGATATAGTTCTTTGATTGCTGAACATAGAGCTACTATTTAAATTCTGCGACAGAAATGGCTGCCTTCAAATTCTGCTACAGAAATGGCTGCCTTCAATTCTGGATTTTTCACAACAGTAGAGATTTCTTTAGATGCGTTTGTTGTATGTAACGATGCTTTCACATGCTTAATCGTCTGTTTAGTTTCTCCAAGAGGGATTGATAAAAGAGAAAAAAAAAAAAAAATAGGAGTCATTAAAGGAAAACGAGGCAACAACTAGAAATCAAACTCATTGAATATACAATGTATGGGCTATCAAGTCTATTATTTATGCAGTCTTTTACACGCAACAAGGTTACAGATTTTTCATTGTTTATTTAAACGAGTACGTTCATTTGCCACTTCAGGATAACGTTACATAGAGGTCTCAGCCGGACGGGACTGGTAAGTGCGTCGCCTTAACTGAGAGTCTGGGGTAGGCTGCTGCAAGAAGATCCTTGTTGGATCATTGGGGTCAACATACCTGCATCATTGATTAAAGCATTTAATCAGAAAATACTCCCATATAACAACCAAGACAACCACACTTATACAGAAAAAGAATCAACGTACGCATGTCTTATCATCTCATCAACAGGGGTCTGTGCTGCTTGTAAAGGATCTGCACGGGGCTCCGGCATTGAATTGGCTTGTTGATAATGCTGGTTATATTGTCTGACGGAATGAATCAAGTTGAAGAAAAGAGGAACAAAGGTACCACAGCCCCCTTCCTTGAACAAAATCTTAAACGAGTGGGTGGAATAGAGAGCCCCAGGTTGATTTTCTGGAACCACCTGAAGTAAGTCATTTTTAAGATGATGAGTTCTTATCAAAGTGAAAATAGAAAACTATATATACATTTATATATATATATATATATATGTATATATAGTTTTCTATCGGTGTCCTACTAACTAACATTCTTACCGGTTCCACCTGACCAGAAATATTGTTGCAGAAAAAGATTGGTTGATTAAACTTTTCACCATGGATATAAAGCTGCATATATGGAAAGGAAAATCTATATAAGAGCAATGCAATTAAATTTGCCATCAATAGTCATGGCAAAAACATGACTAAAGAAGGCAAATCACAGAAGGGAAAACTAGCGAGCAGTCAAGGATGTTCAATCATAATTTGAACATATACAAAGACTTGTGTCAGTAAACAATGCCAAGCAAGTATCATGTTAAAAATTTCCTCTGTTTAAAATATATATGCAGATGTATTTCCCAGAGGACAATGACGCTTGCAGGAATTGTTAATTTATATATTGCGTTCGTTTTCTTGAGCTAATATATGCTCGATATCCTAGAATTAACAGAACATCACAAGAAAGTAATCACAGGTATAAATGTAAACAGCATTGAGTTGTTCTATGCCCCCGCCAACGATAGGAAAAAAGAGAGAGAGAGAGAGAGAGAGAGACTTTTCATCTATATTTAGTGAGGAAGAAATCTAAGCCGAAACCAAGAAAAATATATTACCCAAAAACCTGAACCAAGGCCTTATGGTCAACAGGGAAAAAAAAAAAATCCTGCAACCTTTATGCTATAGATTAATGCAGAATGAAATTAAAGCGTGGACAAAGATGCCATCCAAGGGAACCAAAACAGCATACAAGTTTAAACAAAAACAACCAATTACCTATAATATGCAGTTAGAATTATCAAAGCAACTACTACAATATCACACAAACTCATAAGAGTCGTACATACCAGGGGCATATCAAACGCAAAAAAGTCTCCAACGGGCTTATTTGCAACAAAGACCATGCGTATATTTGACAAGTAAATCGTTCCTTTTGCTTTAACATGACCCCCATGAGTTCTACAACAAAAGCGTATAGTTAGTTCAAAGACACGAAGAGTTTAAAAACTATACAACCGCTATTTAACACATTATAAGTTTTTCCTTAGAGAGAGAGAGAGAGAGAGAGAGAGAGAGAGAGGGAGAGAAACTACATGATGTAGGACAAGCACACAACCAACGGGTTCCTATTCAAGAATTTCCCTTTTTAAAATTTTGTAACTTTTCAAATTTATTTTTTCCCAGTAGTAGTTAAATAATAGGAGTAGTGATTATATATCATTATTATTACAAACTAGAATTCCTCGTTACAACGTTGCATCTTTTTTCTCTTCTTTCTAGAGTGCATGACACTATCACACGTTGATCCAATACATTGTTTTATTGCTGTTTTACTTAGGACATTAACCCTTCATATCGCGTCACAAAATCATCATTTTACATTTCATCAAATTTGGAATTTCAACATAATTCAATAATAAAATCAAATTCAAAAGGAAAAAACTCTGCACAAAAGCAAACCCGACTCGATCAAAACCGTGGAATTCATCATTCAATCCCAAAATTGAGAATAAGTGACATAATTCGACTTCTGATAGGATAAAAATAGGTTACCAATAAATCAATTAATAGAAACTATCTGAAAACCTAAAAACGATTAAAAAATTCCCTAGTCCAACAAAAAAGCAATTCGCCATAATCAAGAACACAAATTATGCAGAAGATAACAATCGATTGCTAAAAGAAAAGGGGGTTAAATCAGATTACTCACCCAGGGACTTTGTCGACCTCAAACTCGACGCCATCTCTGGCCAAGACGAACATCTCGTTTTCGAAAGGAACCGGCATGCCATTGGGGAACAACTGAGGGTTGAGAGCCATTTTCGCGAGCGATGGAGAAGAAAATAAGATAAAGTTTTTTTATTGGAATTGAATTCACCAAAATATGATGAATATATTGGCAGGAGAAGAGACCTCTGTGTCAAGAACCGACAATGGCGATTCTATAGACCTCTGGTCGTTCCTCTTGTTGGGAGTGAGTTGGTTTCGTCTTGGTTTTTACGCAACGCACCTCACACTTTTATTCTTTGGCAAATTACATTTGAAGTTTGGGTGCAATTGATAATTAAGGTTAAATAGCTAATTAATATTAAAAAGCATAAATAAATTTAACCACAAAATTTATACATAAGGTTTTTTAAGAGTAAAACTTAATACATAAAATATAATATTGAATAAAAATTAGAGTATCTATTAAACAATTTCACTAATTTTGAAATTTAAAATGCATTTTTATCAAATTTGATAGCTCGAGACACATTATGTAAACAAGAATAATTCAAAATACAACAATGCAATTTATATTTCTTATTATTCCTATTTAAGTTAATTGACAAATCGTCCGAAGTCCCATTTTAAGTCTTTAATATTTAGAAAATTCTCACTTTGCCCCTTAATCTATTACTTTATTTCAATTTCGATCCCTCATTTAGTGGTTTTTTCTTTAAGAATATTCTGCTTTTAACTAGGCATTAAATATTTAACAAAACATTTTTAAAATATTTTACTTTAGTTCCCTGAAATATTTTCCTCTATTAGCAATGTGTTACTCAAGTGCAAAAATAAAAAAATCTAAAGGGAAAAACTACCATTTATTGTATGTAACTAAAACTAAAACCATTGTATCATGTCGGTGTTTCAATTTTAAAATAATTAAGTTTATTTTTAATGCCAGTGTATTCTATATATACACATATACACACATATATAGTAACCATAATGTTCAACTATATAATTATCTAATATATAAATATATATATATATATTAGGTATAATGCTTATTTTGTTTTTTAAACTCATGAGTGTTGACAACGAATCTACAATCAAATTGCTAAAATTCAGAATTAAATAATAAAAAACTTGAGCCCTCAAATCACCGTTGAATCGACCTGTTCACTCGGATATATATGCAAAATTAGGATAAAATGAACAAAATAACAGAAATGAATGAACACGCAAGATTTATAGTGGTTCACTCTGTTAATGAAGAGCTACGTTCACTGTGATTCACTATTGGATTTTCTGAGTATAGATTACAAGATTAAGAGAATGAGAAAGAATGTAAATTGGTAGAATTGTGGTATTTTTTCTCTATCCCCTTTCTCTCCATTTCTCTGTCCCTATATATAGAGTATGAGATAGAATCGTGGCCATTAACCGTCAGGTGGAGTGGAATAATGCTTCGCGAGTAACTGTGATACTAGGACACGTGTCAGTTGATGATTTGTTGCAGAAACCACTACTTCCTCATGTTTTGGTTCTGTACTTAACGTGTGTTAACTGTTAGGACATGCTATCTGTCGAACCGATAAGAACGATTCAAACGATGATACCCTGAAATAAATTAACTTTAGGATTGAAAGCAATCGGTTTAAGGAACCAATTCCAACGAACGAATCGAATAATCGATTCAATCGAGCGAATTTGTTCGACTCGCTCAATTAACATTGTTGGGCCGCCAAGGCCCATGGTTAATTTGGGCCTGTCTGCATTGTACCCCAACAGTTAGCCCCCCACTCCTTAGTCTCATGTTATAGACTACAGGAGTGAAGATCTGATTTTGAAATCGACTGCATGTGACTCGGATGTCTCTTCACCTGTGCCAGAATCATGAATTTCCCTTGGGAAATTGTGACATTTAAGTCATTGCAACATGTGTCTATATGCCGTTGGCGATTCATTAATAATTACAGCGATGTTGACTTATGTGTCGGATTCGAAAAGACATTGCCTTGGTTTGAGCGAGAAGCCGAACAGACGCATAACCCTAGCCTTTGGATCAGATTGATCTGAAGCGATCCTAACCGTCGAAGTGGTGCTCTGGAAGGTACATAACACGTCTCTGTCCTTTTCCTTCAATCCGTCTCTCTCTTTTGGATTTCCAGTTTCTCTCTTTGGGACTTCTAGGGCGATTTTTCTCCCATTTTTCCTTAGTTTCTTCAGATTCTTCAGGCAAGATTTTCTCCCCTTTCATCTTTTCTTGCAATTTTCCTTCCATAATCTTGTTCTTCTCCCTATTCCGAGCATCTTGATGCTGAACACGCTACATTTTCCAAGAAAATCAACAACCGCTAGGGCTGTTTGGCTATATCGACTATAAGGCATTCAAGAACTGTTTGAAGTCCTTATGTTTTAGGGTCCTGTGTCCTTTTTAATCTTAGAAACCCTAGATTTCTTTTAGTAATTGTGTTTCATAGAAATGTCGAAGTCAGTGGCCATTGCTTCGAGCTCCAGCGGTGGAGATGATCCTTGGTCGAGTAATGACGAAAGGGAAGTGGATGAAATGATTCGTCTACAAAACTTAATTGAATCGAGGATAAGGACGACCAAGGCTGAGATCGACGAAGAGGCATCGAGCCGGGGGACAGAAAGGAACCAACCAGCTGGACCTTCAAGGAGAATCGACGACGTCGATACAATCGAAAGAAGGAAGTACGTCTCCCCAACCAAAAGGGTTTTGTTTTTTACGAAGAACCTAGAGTCCGTCTTGATAGAGTTGGACCTCCAAACGATACAGGCGAAGTATGGGGTCCCACCTGCTGTAGAGATTCGACTCCCTTATCTAGGCAAACGGGCTGACACCCAAAACAACAACTGGTTTTGCATATACCGCAAATGGTTCGAGCTCGGTCTCTGATTGTCGATCCCTAAATTCATATTAGAGACCGTCGGTCATTTCGATATTTCTATGACGCAGCTAATGCCGAACGGAGTTCAGCTTCTGATAGCATTGATTGTTTTAATCGAAGAGGCTAAAATAGACTTCGACATATTCGACTTTCTTCGATGTTACTATTTAAAGCCAAATAGTAAAAACCCAAGTCGATTTTACTTTGTTTACTGACAGTCAAAGCAACTTGTAGGAAAGTTTGCTAACACGGATAGACGTTGGGAAGAATGATACTTCTTTATGTCAATCAATCGTAATTCTTTCGAGCTTACTACCCGAATCCCTTTTCCATTTGCTTTCGGTCATATTGGTGAGTTTCAATCCTTGAGACTGTTTCAAACAGTAATTCCAACTAATCTCAAGTATATTTCCTTTTTGCAGATTACGAGCCAAACCACCCGCCTCCAATTGGCGAGAGGTTCAAATTGAAACTTCAAGTACTGCTCGCATTAAAGGATCGGACTTGGGCTAAAATTTTAAAACCCGATCGACTTGGGAAGTCGTCGATTTGGAAGAATTTCAAGAACATTCCTTCAGGTATTCCTATTCGATTTCTAAAACGAGTCGATTAGGTCTTCGTATGCCGCAGTGCACTTCAACAGCTATACGATCTGTCCAAATTTATTACCCTACTATCTGATGAAGACGTTCATCTCGCAGAAGCCGTTTTATCAGCCATGAAGGTAACATTACCTCCCTTGGGTGAGATGAGGAAGAAAAAATTAGCAGACAAGAAATCGAAGAAAAGACGAGCCGAAGCTGGCAAATAATCAGCACCAAAGGAGACGACACTGCTGGTCGAACGGTCTGAACTGCCTCCTCCTCCACCGTTTGATATTCAGCCTCCTCCGTTGAAGAAAAGAAAAGGAATGAAGCCTCTTGTTTCAACCGAAGATGTCCAAAGGTCGACTTCAGAGAAGACGTTGGATGTCCCAGATGACGTCAACGTTCTTCAAGACAGGGAGGTTGCAACAAGAGCAGCAGTAAACTTCTATTTCAATAAAGACGAGGAGCTCTTTGAAGGGAAACCATTTACATGGCTGTACAACGAGTCGGCTGCTGCATTGGGACAAGTAAAATAGCAATTTTTATGAAATTCTATAGGTTCGTGCGAAACGACTAACGAACAACTTTGTAAATATGCAGGCTCTCATGTTCCACAATCTTTTCACGAACAAGGCAGTCCATAAACTTGAACGGGAGACGTCGAGGGTAAAAGAGCTTGGGGAAAAACTCGAAGAGGCAAAGCCATAGATGGAGAGCAAACAGAGGGAGCTTAACGACGCTGTCGATGCGCTAAATAGGGCGAACAGCAAAGTGCTAAACTTGTCGAGTAAAGTTCAGCTTTTAGAGGGGGAAAATGAAGGACTAAAGGAGAAGATATCCTTGAAAGACAAGGATATTGAAGAAATAAAGGAGCAGCTGCTCGAGGCCTACGGTACCTCATCCTTCAAAGCACGGCTTGGAGCCTTGATCAAATTCAAATCGAAAAAACTTAGCGCCGATGCAATCGACGAGGAGATAAAAAAGCTCCAGGATGTGCTGTCGACGGACGATCAGGTTGTCGAAGTTGAATCTGACCATGAAGACATCATCGTCGAGCCCCCTGCTCCCGAGTCTGAAGCTACAGGGATTCCACCTGTCGAAGTCGCTGATCTCTCAACTTTTGAGACAACTGAGGCCGAAGATGACTAGCCAGCTGAAGGGGGAAGACTTTGAGAGAATTTTAGATTCGCACCATCTTTTTTTTTTTTTTTTGAACACTTTTATTTTTGTCTTGGAGGACCTTTGATTCAACAGTTGGAAATTCCAGAAAATTGCAATATGTACTTTCAGAAATTTCCTTGTCATTTCAGATTTATGCTTTCATGTCATACGTATTAGAGATTTTGTCCTTTAACTGACATAGAATCAGTCGGATAACGAACGAAGCCCGTAACCATTTTAGACTTAAATGAAATGAGTTCGAGATTATGGCTCGATCATGAGCACATTATTATTAGATTGAAATAACTAAGTTTGAACCACGAACGAAGTCGTACGTCGTATTCATTGAAATGATCAAATGGGTTAAAAATTGCAACTGAAATAATTGCTCAATATGATCAAGATCGCCATTAAAATTGTGACTTGATGAGGCAAAGGTGATCAGACGTGTAGCTTGTCCGTACAATTCAGATCAATCTGGTCGAGTCCGAGGATGGGCCATGATGATGGCATTTTGAAAGTTTGGATCGATTTGGTCGAGTCCGAAGTTGGGCCACAATGGTGGCATTTTGAAAGTTCAGATCGATGACTCGAAGTTAGGCCATAATGGTGGCATTTTGAAAGTTTGGATCGATCTAGTCGAGTCTGAGGTTGGGCCATAATGATGGCATTTTGAAAGTTTGAATCGATCTGGTCGAGTTTGAAGTTGGGCCACAATGGTGGCATTTTGAAGTTCGTATCGATCTGGTCGAGTCTGAAGTTGGGCCACAATGGTGGCATTTTGAAAGTTCGGATCGATCTAGTCGAGTCCGAGGTT